>NW_019167937.1:30833033-30835533 GCF_002303985.1 Durio zibethinus | reverse complement strand
TGATAAAGACCTTTTATAACTTCAGGATCAAACAGGATAAATGCATTAGCTTCTTCCTTGCAGATTTTAGCTATTGTTGCCATTTCTTCTTCTGAAAGTTTCTACAAAAGAAACAAAGAAATGTGAAGATACAGATTAGGCCAACAAAGATAAGTACATGTACCTGAATAGGGCATAATATCAAGCTAATCTGATGACAGTCGTTAGATAATAAGACAATGAACCAGCAGAAACTCACCTTAAACTCTTCTAGGGTAAAATTAACTAGACAAACTCCCCACCAAGGTTCAATTGGAAAGTCCACTGGCTGGCTAGGTAACAACTCTTTTGCAATCGACTTGTTCAGCTTCCACATAATTTCTGGATAGCTCCAGATAAGTACGTAATAGGTAAGATGATAATAAAGGTACTATATTGGATTTATACATATAATCTAGTTTGCATAGTGCAGGACTAATGATGCCATCAAAAGTTTACAGGGTAAACACAAGCAACTTAATTTATTGTTTGTTAGAATGGTTTCCCAGGACATGACCAAAATAATGAAAAGTTCAACAAACATATCTACACCTAATGATTCTAGGGGCAACTATTAAAGCGTAGCCAATTTGTAAAACAACTTAATCTTTACTACATTAGGCAGAACGTCAATGCCTAAAATAATAGTAATATTATTATTGCCTTTGTGGTTCTCAAGTTGTGGAAACTGAATGTGTATTGAAAAACTGTTTATCTACAATTATACAAGAATCTTAGGTTTATATACAACTAACTAGGGGTTAAACTAGGAAACTAAATCTTCCTTAATTCTAGGGATACAAATACTTAATTCTAGAGATACAAATATAAATATACAGATTACAAGATTACAACCAGCTGTAAATAAGTGTTTTCCCACACTCCCCCTCAAGCTGGTGAATAGGTGTTTTCCATTCCCAGCTTGGAAATAATTTCTTGAAATATTGCACTGCTGAGACCTTTAGTCAACACATCTGCAAGTTGACCCTTGGTTGATACATAAGGTGTACAAATCAACCCACTGTCTAGTTTCTCCTTTATGAAATGCCGGTTTACTTCAATGTGTTTTGTTCTGTCATGTTGCACAGGATTGTGTGCAATGCTTATTGCAGACTTGTTATCACAGTAGAGTCTCATTGGTCTATCCCACTTCATCTTCAAGTCTTCTAGGATAATCTTTAACCATAGTAGTTCACAAATTCCTTGAGCCATTGCTCTGAACTCTGCTTCAGCACTTGATCTTGCCACCACATTTTATTTTTTACTCCTCAAAGTCACAAGATTACCACCTAAGAAATTGCAGTAGCCTGAGGTAGATCTTCTATCAGTTACTGAACCTGCATAATCAGCATCTGTATATGTTTCTAGAACTAACCCCGAATCTCTTTTGAATAAGATACCTCTCCCAGGATTGGCCTTCAAATAGTGCAATATACGGTAGACAGCCTGTAGGTGCACTTCTTTAGGACAATGCATAAATTGACTTAACACACTCACAGCATATGCTATATCAGGTCTAGTATGTGAGAGATAAATGAGTCTTTCAACTAATCTTTGGTACATCTCTCTATTTACAGCAACATTTTCATTAGCTTCTCCAATTTTATGATTAGGATCTATAGGGGTATTTGTAGGTTTACATGCAAGCTTCCCAGTTTCCTTCAGAAGATCCATCACATATTTCTGTTGTGAGATAAAAATACCATGTCGTGAGTGAGCTACTTCAATTCTTAGGAAGTACTTTAATCTCCCTAGCTCTTTTATCTCAAATTCTCTAGCCAAACACTGTTTTAGAGATTCTCTCTCTTTTTCATCATCTCTAGTTACAATTATATCATCAACATACACTAATAGAACTGTGACTCTCCCTGAATCAGAGTGCTTGATAAATAATGTGTGATCTCTTTGACTCTGTTTATATCCCATTGCTAGCATCACTTTGGCAAATCTCCCAAACCAAGCTCTAGGAGACTGTTTAAGACCATATAAAGCCTTTTTTAACCTGCATACTTTGTTTGCTTCTAGATGACCTTCAAATCCCGGTGAAACCTTCATATATATTTCTTCTTCCAAATCACCATGTAAAAAAGCATTCTTTACATCAAATTATTGAAGCTGTCAATTGTAATTTACAGCTAATGATAACAAAATCCTAACTGTATTCATCTTGGCAATTGGAGCAAAGGTTTTCTGGTAATCCACTCCATAGGTCTGAGTGTAGCCCTTAGCCACTAACCTGGCTTTATACCTTTCAACAGTACCATCTGCCTTGTATTTTACAGTGAAAACCTATTTACACCCCACTGAATTTTTTCCTTTAGGCAACTCTACCAGTTCCCATGTCTGATTTTTCTCTAAGGCCTCCATTTTTATTTTCATGGCTTGCCTCCATTTTTCACTGGATAATGCCTTGGATAATGTAGTTGGAACAGAAATAGTGTTTAGGCTCACAAGAAAATTTTTGTGGGATGGTGAGAATTTT
>NW_019167937.1:30735533-30828033 GCF_002303985.1 Durio zibethinus | reverse complement strand
CCCAAAGCTCTTAAAGGTAACCTATTTATAACATGTATGATAGTGAGAACAGTTCCCTCCTAGTAGAATTTGGGTACGTTTGCTTAAAAAAGTAAAGCTCGAGTTGTGGCTAGTAAATGGTTATTTTTCCTCTCAACCACTCCATTATACTATAAAGTATTAACACAAGATGACTCACGAATAATCCCCTCATTCTGAAAAAAGGTAGATAAATTTTGGTTGAAATAGTCTCTTGCATTATCAGACCTAATTCTCTTGATTTTCACTTCAAATTGATTCTAGATCATGTTTTGAAAGCTTAAAAAATACTATTCACATCTGATTTGGATTTAAGTAAAATATCCAAGAGACCCTAGGACAATCATTTATGAAAGAAACAAACTACCTTGCACCCAAAATATTAAGAATTGTAGAGGAACCCCATATGTCACTATGAATCAAGTAAAAAGGAAAAGAACTTCTTTTATTGCTAACTGAAAAAGACACACGTCTATGCTTTGCAAGTTCACAAACATCACAATGAAAGTTTTTAGCATTTAATCCTTTGAACAAAGAAGGAAACATGTTTTTTAAAGTTCTAAAAAAAAATGTCCAATATGAAAATGATAAAGCCAGATTTTGACTTTATTGGGAGATTTTTCGAAAAGAAATAACAAAGGTAAACTATTCTTCATATTACTTGTGATGTTTGATGTCTTAAAATAGTATAATCCATTATTCTCCTTAGCAAGTCCAATCTTCTTCTTCGAACTCTGATCTTGAAATTCATAATAAGAGGGATAAAAAGTTACTTTGTAGCTCATATCTCTGGTAAGTGTTTATATGGATATCAGATTAGTAGACAATCTAAGAACATGAAAAATATTTTTAAAAACAAACGAGTGATTAATTTGAACATCTCTTAAACCTGTCACTGTAGTAAGTGAATAATTTATAACAACAATTCTTTTATTGCTAGGACACAGGGTATATGTACTAAATTTCTGTAAGGAATATGTCATATGATCTATGGCTCCTGAGTTAATGATCAAAGAACTCGTAATAGACTTAACCGAGACATTTAATCTATGAGAACTAGAAGCTTTACCTGAACTAGAGACCTTACCCAAAAAATATACCCCAGTAGGCTTTTCAAGAGTTTTCAATAGGCTTTTCAGCTTCTCAATCTCTTCTCTGTCCAACTCTTTTTGTTTTTGAGACATTTGTAGTACACCGATAATTTTTTCAGTTGACACTTCCTCAAATTGAATGGCAGTGATATCTTTTTTTGAACTAAAACAAATCTTAAGATATAATCAGAAATAACTCTTAGCAATGAAAGCTAAAGAATAGAAAAATAAAATGGCTATGAAAGTCTTAACAAGGTTCAGCAATGAAGGCCTAAAATAGTAGTTAGCAATGATGGCTGAAAATTTTACTTCCTAAGAAGAGACTAAAGCTCTAATACCATGTAGAAAAACTAAGAAATAAACTATGTGAAAAACTAAGAGTAAAATTGAATATATATTGAAAAACTGTTCATTAAGAATTATACAGGCACATTAGGTTTATAAACAACTAACTTGTAGGTAAACTAGGAAACTAAATCTTCCTAAAAATTGATCATATAATTGAGGGATTGTCTATCCTAATTTTTTATCCTTAATTCTAGGGATACGAATACTTAATTCTAAGGATATAAATATAAATATACAGATTACAAAATTACAATCAGCTGTAAATAAGTGTTTTCCCACACTATTGTATAACTATGATTGATGAAATTGGCTTACAAGAGGTAGGAGATTAAAGAAATGCTTGTTTAAAAAGAAAAAATAAAACTATTATAACTACGAAGTTTATAAAGGTTTGGGTTTTGAAATATTATTCCCATTAATGATAGCATTAATAAATTGTTTGAATTTATAATATAATAAGTTAATGCAAGTTTATAATGAATATATAATTTCATGAAAAATTGGGGCTGGTGGTATGTAAAATATATTAAGTACGTATATCTATGCCATCTCTATATTTTGTAAATTTTATATTGGTATCACTAACTAAAATTTGGCCAACAATTTGGGCTAATTAGATGATTGATTAAAAGAAAAGTTATTTCATTAAAAATATTGAAGCATTTGTCAGTTACCACCATCTTGAAGGATGCTCATCAATGTCTAAATTAGTCATGTTTATAAATTAGAAAAGAACATGCAAATTCAATGCTCCAAAGGCACCGATACATGCATATGTTCAATTCCATTTTGTGATAGCGAGAACATTGGTACAATTTGCCATATATTACAAAAATGAAATGAATGGGATAGAATTTTCTTTCTTATATGTTAAGAAAAATATGGACTATAGAGATAAAAATGCCATCATCAAATTAATATATTATTGGTTAAAGACAATAAAGACATTTTTGCTTCTTGTACCCGAAAAAATGACTTTTTGCAGGTTGTTAAAATGAAAAGTGAACAAGTTTCCAAGGTTTTCAATAGTTTCATGACAATGGCAAGGATGTGGCTAGTTACACACCAAATTAGCATATGGGCTTAGATAATAATAGTGGTTTGTGAAAGCCGTAAGCCTTAAAGTTAGCTAATCAATAATTTACCAATGCAAATTCATCATGAGTTTTTGCATGAAATATAAGTAGAACTCATATTATATTTATTGTTTATACTATTTTATGAAAATGATTCTTTGGATTCATGTTCATGACTTGCGTTGATATGGTAATCTAGATATAAACATATTGATTACAAAATGATTGTGAAAGTATTTGAAATTAAAGTTAAATATACAATGGACTCTTATTGTACATAGGCATATTGGTCCTATGAGTAAAGTTTGAATTTATTATATATCCAAACATGTTATGATCAATTAAAAGTGGTAAATAACAGAGATATATCGGCTGCACAATAGTGAAGAAATAAAGTTTTCATAAAAATTTGAAATCAAGTTTAAAGATTTCAATAGTCATTAACTTGGAATTGGGCATTGGGCAATTAATATATGCATTGAAAACTCATGATAACTATCATAACAGTTTTGTGTCTGTTTGATGAGTTTGGAAATGAAAAGAAAAAAATGAAAAATAGAGTCGCCACCAATCGTTTTTGACTAGGTGCGATTGGTCATCTATTAAAACATATCCTTTTAATAAAATATTAAAATTAATTAAAATTTATTTAAAAGATAATTTTAAGGCCTGTGAAACAATCTGGGTCCGGGAATCAGTTACGCGTGAGGAAGAATTAATAACCCAAAGCACTCGTTTAAAATGGTACCAATTAATTACGTGTTATCCATTGATTTTGATAAAAACAGTCTTATTTTCGACGTTTGAAAAATAATTTCCTTAATTTTTTTATTGAAATTTTGGTTTTTTTTAAAATATCTTTTATTATTTCTTGTTCCATTTATATTCAAGAAAAATAAATTATAACATTTTTATTGAAATAATTCTTAAAATGTTCCAGTACATTGTTAACATTAAAAGAACTCTTTCTCACTTAGAGATTTTTCAGGCATCGCTTATCAGAATACCTTAGAATCTAATCTTCGGAGACTTAGATTTATTTTTCGTAAGAAAAAACTATGTTATGCATGCAATGCAAAATGCTAATATGTTGATGCACATATATTATTTTCTTCTTTAGAAAATTTATTGACTTTATTTAGTGAATTATTATTTTTACTGTTTTATTGAAGAAAAGAGAAAATTTTATCATATTAAAGATTTTTATAAATATTCGAATACACTGGTAATACTTAAAAAAACTCCTCACTTAGGGATTTCATAAAGCATCATTACTTGAAATACTTTTAGAATCTTATTTTCGGATAATATTTTCTTTTTCCTC
The DNA here is from genome assembly GCF_002303985.1 of Durio zibethinus. Next base: position 30,824,176 of record NW_019167937.1, on the reverse strand, counting down.
ATTCTTTATTATTTTATTTTTAACAAATTAATTAATTTTTATTTACTACTTTAGCAAACAAATTTTATTATAATGAAAACTCTTTATAAATAATCCAATACGTTGGTAGTATTTAAAAAAAACATTCTCACCTAGAGATTTCGTAGGTATCACTACTCGGAGTACCTTTGAATCTTATCGTCGGATAAAAAATTTTTTTCTTATGTTTTTTATTATTTTTATTATTATTTTATAAGGTCTATTTTAAAATTAATAAAATTATCAAAAATTTTAACTATATATTTTATCATTTATTTTTATTTATTGATTAATTATTTATTACTACAAAAAATTATTATAACAAATTTAAATATTTTAACATGCATAAATATTAATAATAATATTTAAAATAATAAAAATAATATTATTAAAAAAATTCAAAAAATTAAAAAAAAAATTTTACCTGAACCGTTCCAGATTAATGTGGGTTCGGTCGGTTCAACGGTTTAGTCCGATCAAAAGCTAAGGGATGCTAGGTCGGGTGCACAGACCAAGTCGTGTCTCGGGTCAACGCACGGATCCTTCGGATCCTAAACAATGTCGTTTCGATCTTGACAACAACTATAAAAGCCTAAAAATTTTTATTCATTTTCTCCCTTCCCTTTCTTTACCCTTCTCTCTTTTCTAGACTCTCTCTTTCTAACTCTAGCCAACCATCGCTGCTCTCAGAATCAGGCTCTGGTGCGTCGTGTCGTTTGTCAATCACCGTCGCCATCCGTCGGTTGCTGAAAAACCTAAAAACTTAAAAAAAAACCTTGCTTTCAACCCTTAAACATAGATCCGAGTATAATTTTACGAGAAACGACCTCAAACTGTGTAGATCGAGCTAAAAGTTACGGCCAAAAATATTTTTTTTCTGTTTTTCATTTTTTGGCACTGTTAGTCCATGTTACTATGGGTTGTGATTTCTTTTTATTTGTGTTTGTTTGGCTCGTTTTGTGTTTTGATTTTTTTGATAGAGATTTTTACTTTTAGGATCTGGTAGAATTTTTTTTGGTATTTTTATTTTTTGCAGGGTTTCTCTTTCGATAGCCTCTTATTCTCCTGTGGATTCTTTATGGCTTTATTTATAGAGCTAGATCGAAATCAAAATCCTAGATCTTTTAAGATTTTGCTGAACTTTGGTTGCTCAGGGTTAGAGTGGCTACCAATGGCTGTAAGGGTGGCGATTGGCAATTATCAGAACTACTGGTAGTACGGTTACCGGTGACTAATAGAAAAGTGCCAAAATAATAATAATAATAAATAAAATGGTGTTTACAGCTACCCCTCTTATCGGTTTATAACCTAAGCTGAATCTATCTTTCTTTTCATATATTGTTGATGACTTTGTGATTCCTTGTAGATTCTTTCTAAGTCCTGCTTGAAGTTGTCATCGCATCCCAGTAAATTGCTTGACAACCATTTTAGTAGTCGTAGATGAGTGCAGTGAATATAATTTAGATCCTTTAGCCATATATGTTACGTTGATAATATCAAAAGATCTATAAGAGCACTTTAGTGTTTCATCTGTTGATTCCACATAAAGAGTATTTACTGATTGGGTTGCCAATAAATCTTTTTCTTCTGCCACACATGTCAGCTTTTCATCAATAATGAATTTGACTTTCTATTACAATGAAGATGGAACGGCACCTGCCATATGAATCTATGACCTACTTAACAAGCAACTGTATGTGGGAGAGATATCCATAACTTGGAATTTCATATTGAAAATGTAAGAAACCAATTTGTAATGGCATTTTTATATCTCCTAGTACCTCTCGTCGGGTCCCATCTAAGGCTCGAACTACCATATGATTAGGCTTTATGTAAGATTCATCAACAGGTAGTTTTACCAAAGTAGTCATAAGCATAACATTGATAGATGAGCCATTATCGATCAAAACTTTACCCATTATATGACTTTTGCATTTTACAATAATGTAGAGATCCTTAATACTTTCTTGACCTTTAAAAGGAATTTTTTCATCACTGAAAGAGATGTAGTTTGAGATTATTAGATTGCCAACAAGCTATTTCACGTATTCAACAGAAACATTGTGTGACACATAAACTCGATTACGCACCTTTAGTAAAGCAGTACAATGTGACTTTAAGCTAAGCAATAATGACAATAGCAAAATTCTAGCTAGCATCTTGTTCAACTATTCTACCACGCTATACTCACTATGTTTTATTAGCTTTAAAAATTCATAAGCTTCAATCTCAGAGATCAATTTCTGACATTCTTTATCTGGGACTGCAACAGAATTACTCTGACTTCCCTCTTCTTCTCCCACTTTTACTTTCTCTTTTCTAGCTTTCTCTAATGTTTTCAGAGTATAACATCTTCCACTTCGAGTTATACCTCTTACACCTGTTATGTTTGTAGTATCTAGATTAACTACAACATCACAATCGTACTTCCATGATACTTGCTCATAATAATCCTTGGCTTCGTCTAGAAAGTTTACTAGGTACTGCTTTATCATTATAGTATGGGGAAGTATTACCATAAAAGTACGATTATGATATTGTAGTTAATTTAGATACTACAAACATAACAGACGTAAGAGGTATAACTCGAAGTGGGAGATGTTATACTTCAAAAACTTTAGAGAAAGCTAGAAAAGATAAAGCAAAGATGGAAGAAGAATAGGAAAGTCAAAGTAATCCTATTGTAGTCCCAGATAAAGAATGTCAGAGCCAATCTCTGAGAGTGAAGCTTATGAATTTTTAAAGCTAATAAAACATAACAAGTATAGCATGATAAAACAGTTAAACAAGATGTCAGCTATAACTTCACTATTATAATTATTGCTTAGCTCAGAGTCGCACCATAATATTTTATTGAAGGTGCTTAATCAAGCATATATGTCTCACAATGTCTCTGTTGAATACGTGGAATAGCTGGTTGGCAATCTGACAATCTCAAACTACATCTCTTTCAATGATGAAGAAATTTCTCCTGAAGGTCGAGAAAGTACTAAGGCTCTTCACAGTAAAATACAAAAGTCATATAATGGCTAAGATTTTGATCGATAATGGCTTATTCATCAATGTTATGCCTGTGACTACTTTGACGAAACTACTTGTTGATGGATCTTACATGAAACCTAGTCATATAGTAGTTCGAGCCTTCGATGGGACCCGAAGAGAAGTGCTATGAGATATAAAAATGCCATTACAGATTGGTTCTTGCATTTTCAATGTGAAATTTTAAGTGAAATTTTAAGTTATGGATATCTTTTCCCCATATAGTTGCTTGTTAGGTAAGCCGTAGATTTATATTGCAAGTGCCATTTCATCCTCATTGCATTAAAAAGTCAAATTCATTATTGATGGAAAGCTAACCTGTGTGGTAGAAGAAGAAGTTTTACTGGTAACCTAACCGATAAATACTCTTTATATGGAATCGACAGATAAAGCACTAGAGTGCTCTTATAGATCTTTTGAGATTGCCAACGCAACGTATGTGGCTGAAGGATCTAAATTATATTCACCGCATCTGTCTACGACTACTAAAATGGTCGTCAAGCAGCTTACTGGGATAGGATGGTAACCTAAAGCCAAACTTGGAAAGAATCTATAAGGAATCACGAAGCCACCGACAATATATAAAAAGAAAGATAGATTTGACTTGAGTTGTAAACCGACAAAAAGGATAACTGTAAACATCATTTTATTTATTTATTAGTATTTTTCTTATTTTCTTATTTTTTCTTTTTCTATTACCTTTTTTGCCAGCCGTCAGCAGCTGCATTGGCAGCAACTCTAACAGTCGTTGGTCACCACCCTGACAGCCATCGGCAGCCACTCTAATCATAGGCAACCAAAGTTCAACAAAATCTCAAAAAATCTAAGATTTTGATTTTGATTTTGATCTGGCTTTATAAATAGAGCCACAAAGGATCTATAGGAGAAGAAGAGACCATCAAAAGAGAAACCTTGCAAAAAATGAAAATACCAGAAAAAACTTTTTGACAAATCCCAAAAAAAAAAATCTCTGTTAAAAAAATCAAAACACAAAACGAGCCAAATAAACACAAATCAAAAGAAATCACAACCCCTGGTAACAGGGACCAACAGCGTTAAAAAATGAAAAACACAAAAAAAAAACATTTTTTACCGTAACTTTAGGCCTCAATCTACATAGTTTAACGTCGTTTCTCGTAAAATTAGACTCGGATCTATATTTAAGGGTTAAGGCGAAGGTCTTTTTGAAGTTTTTGGGTTTTCTAGCAACCAACGACCGGTGGACGGCTACGACAATCAACGAATGGCATGGTGCACTAACACCAAATTCTGGGAGTAGTGGCAGCCAATTGAAGTTAGACAGAGAGAATCTAGAAGATAAAGGGGTAAAGAGAGAAAAGGAAGAGAGAAAATGAATAAAAAAATTTTAGGCTTTTATAGTTGCTACCAAAACCAAAATAACGTCGTTTAATACTCAAAAGATCTGTGCGTCGACCCTAGCCTGACCAAGGGTCCATGCACCCGACCCAACAACCCAGAATCCTTCAACTTCTGACTGATCTAGTTGAACCAGACTGAACCGTCAAACCAACCAAACTTGCATTGACCGAACCGTTTTTTATTATTTTTATTAAATGATTTTTATTATTTTAATTATTATTATTTTTTAAGGTTTATTTTAAACTTAACAAATTATCAAAAATTTTAATTAAATATTTTATCATTTATTTTTATTTATTGATTAATTATTTATTACTACAAAAATTTATTCTAACAAATTTAAACATTTTGACACGTATAAATATTAATTGTAAGATATATATGCTAATTGAAGGTTTAAATCGAGAGATACCTTATTGTATTTATAATATTTTATTTGCATAAAAGGTTAAAAAGTAAGCACCAACATTCCAAAGTGAAAGACTATTGGTAGTTTAGAATGTGGTGCATCTTGCATTAAATAGAAAGATTTAATTATTGATGAATAAAATTAATTTTTGTATTAATTTTATTCATATTTTAAATAATTATGGTTAAACAGAAATAATTATCATATGACAAATGGTCATAACCATTTGAATATAAATAGATTATTATTTATAAAAGTTATGATTATACAAAAGGTCATAACCATCTGAATAGAAATTTATGTCTGTTCATTCATTATTTGAATATAAATAGATTATTATTCATAAAGGTTATGATTATACAAAAGGTCATAACCATCTAAATAAAAATTTATGTCTGTTCATTCATTATACATAAATCTTTCAATATAACCATTTTCACTATTTCTAATTGGAGAGTTTAAGGTTTTATTGTATCCTAAAGGCATAATTGCCTTTAAAAAAGTGTTCTTCACACCTCAAACCAAAAATTCTTTTCTATTATTTTTCTTCTCTTATTTATTTTTTCTAACATGAAATACCAAAAAAAGCTACATTTTCCAAAACCTAAGAAGCGTATATTGCTTCAAGATAGAGGGCTAAACAACAGAAGCATGCCAAATTACAGATCACTATTACAAAGCAAATTCTACAACACTTGAATGCTGGATGATCCATCAAATCATTTAACCAAATCATCTATGCACAAATTCTTATTTGGGGAAGACAAACCTCGACACACAGAAGAAACATGGTCCAATCTGCCTAAGTCCCAAAGATCTTTCTCACAATGGCTATAAAAGAGCAATGCCAGTTCAAATTTCCAATTAATTTCATTGACTATTTCACATAACTCCCTTGCCATAACATAACTAATCCATCAATCATTTATTAAGCATGAAGTAAGTACTTCCTCTTAGAAGAAGAAAACTAACAATTATAATCTGCTCTGTTTGGCAAATTGATCCTAAATTTACTCTCTAAAACAAAATATTCAGTTTTTTCAAAGCTACAAACTAAATGATCCTTATAGCTGCCGTTAAAAAAAGTAAAAGAAAAGAAAGCAGCAGAATCCAAACTAACCTTCTGTGCCATTCTTCTTTGGAATTAAGAGTGGCTTGAAGCCGTTTAGGCAAATTCTCCCACAGGCATTCTTCCCTCATCGCTTTCAAAAATAACTGTTCCTCGATCGTCGCCGGAATGTGCGGCATTTTTATAGATCATTCAATCTCCTCCCCCTCTATACACAAGTCAATCAATCAGTTAGCGAAGCAAATCATTAGCAAAAAGAAATTTCGAGCATTTAGTGGATCGAACGAGAGAGAGAGAATAAGAGGAAGCTTTGATCGCAGTGGCAATGGGATCGAGTTAGGGTTTAGTAAATCGAGGGAAACGGAGATCTAATCTAAAGAAAGGAAAGTTCAATGAGAAATGTTGGAAATTGTTACAAGTACATGCATGCCCGTAAGTGTCCAGATTGCGTGAGTTCAAATAGAAATAGTATCAGGATAAAGAAAATGTAGTAAGAAGAGACTGCTCAAATTTGGGAGTAGATCAATCTTCTTTCCATGTGTTTGTGTTTGGTGGAATAAATAAGCGGAAACAAGCATGTTGTTGGAACAAATTAGACATGTTTACAAGAAATTTAGCTCCCATTGGAGTCATATTGTAAAAATAGATATTTAAGCTCATTCTATTTTGAGTGAATTTAATTATTTGTTAATAACTTAGACATCTAAAAGTGGTTTGTCAAGTTTAATCGTGTCTTTCATGTTTAACTACTTGCTTATTGGCTTTGCTCAATAAAATAAAATAAAAATTTAGAAATATAATGAATATTAATTTACATTTTCATCATTTTAAAATATTTTATATTTGTTCTTCCCAAATTATTGGAATATTATTGATTTTCATGAAATTTAAAAAATATTTTGACTTTAATGTGTTTAGTATTAAATTTTAAATTTTTTTATCAAATTAAAGTTTTTTATTTTTAATATTAAAAAAATATTTTAAAATATAAAAAATAAAAGTTTTATACATTTAAAAAATATGACATAATTTTTTACATTAAAAAAAAAGAGACAAAAAAGTATATATTAATATATGATGACGTACAATGTATATTACTAATATATTCTTATATAGTACACATAAATTAAAACATGTTAATGAAAAATATTACATCTGTACGTGAATTATATTTTTAGTATATTTTTATAATAATAATAACAATAATAATAATGTACTAAAAGAAGTTCATCGTCTTTAAAAATAAAATAAAAGTTTAAACATTCTTTGAGTAATTTCATTACCTTTATTATTTAAGTTGTTAAAAAGTACGTTGATTTAATATTCACGTATTATAAATAAAAAAATAAAATTGAACTAGTTATTAATTGTAACAACTTGATTTTTATTTTCTAATTTAGAAGAAGATGATATAGAGTGAGATCAAAAAGTGCAATTGAAATTGACTATAAAAATCAACATAAATAATAATTATATTTAAATTGTATAATTGTAACAGGATTACAACTTTATTGAAAAAATCGATTTGTATAATAATGAAAGAATTGAATTAAAACTAGATTACTTAAAATCAATAAACTAACTAATAAAAAATAATTTTCAAAAAATGACATTTATTTTTTTCAATTCAAAAAATTATCATTCGACACTTGTATAATATATATAGATTATAGACTGATTATTATATTCTATACAGATTACTGGTAAGTTGTAGATAAATCCAATCTCCATTTCCAAGCTACCAACCAAGTCCGCAACATCGTGCTTTGACTGGCCCGTTTTCAACTATAGGCCTCTGGGCAGTGTAAGGGCTGTCATAATAAATATTGGGCTCAGTTGACTTCATGACCGACCTGACCTGCCACGTATTCAGTACAAAAAAACCGTTGGAACTTGGACAGCTGTTCTGCACCCTTATCAAATACATCCATCAAGGCGTGCCGGGAAACCGAAAGCCAAGAAAACAACAAAGAAACGAAAAAAACAAAGCAAAAAAGAAAGAAAAAAACCTGCGCCCGGCACTCACAATCAAGGGCGGATCCAGAGTGGGGTACCCCATTGAGATGCTAATGCCCTTATAAATTATTATAAAAGTTTTTAAAAATTTTAATTTTTTTATAATTTACCTCTACTAAAAATAAAAAAATAAAATATATATGATATTTTTATAAATATAGTTTAAAAAATAGAATTATAATTGTAATATAAATTATTTATTTTACAAAAATAATAAGATCACATGCATAAATATAAGTAAAATAAACTTTTATAAATAATTTTTATTTAAGAATTAACATTTCATTTAAAAAACAATTAAAGTAAAATAAAAAGTGATTTTTTTATTCTACTTATAATTTTTCCCTTGGTTCAAACCCATAAAAATTGCAATAGATAAAGAATAGAAGTTAAAAAATAACAAAAGAACAAAAAAAAAATGCCAATAAACTAAAGAAATAAATTAAGGAGTGAACATTTTTTTTCTTCCATCAATATATTTAAGTAAGTAATTACGTTTTTTATTTTTTTATATTTATTATCGTTTGCTTTTGTGATAAAATATTTGTTTACTATATAAATTTTTTTATATGATAAAATAATTTGATTTGGTACTTAATTTATGATTTATTTATATTTATATTTATATTATAAGTGGATTAAGATAAAAAAATGTTATATTTTCTTAAGTTGATCAATAAAATAATTTAAATTTTATGAAATTATTTTTATATATAAAATTATATTATTTAATTAAATTCAAAATACATAATAAAATATACATGTTGATTTTATTTGAATAATTATATTTCAATATCTAATGTAAACGGTAACATTATCTTCTTATTTATTAGAAATTATATAAATTAAATTCTCTAATTTATTTAGATTTGAAGAAATATTTTATTAAAAAAAATCAATTTTAAAGTAATCATTCGAAATTAATAATAGTGATATACAACATTTTATAAAATAAATTCATATTTAATTATATCTAAATGATTTTCATTAATTTAAAGTTATAAAAAAGATTTTAAACTATTCCCAATGAAAAAGATAATGTTTAAAAAAATTATTTTCTCAATAAGAAATTTGATAAAAAATAATTATAATATGTTATCTAAAAAATAATTATAATATATTATCTTTGTGTATAAACAAAATAATATTTTATATATTTGAGTTAATTTATATTTATATATTTAATATTATTTATATTAGTTGAACATAAATTTTGAATCCGTCTATGCTCACAGTTGAAAACAAAGCCGCTGCGGAGAGATAGCAGATAGGACATCTCTTTCTCTTCCGCATAGTAGTGCATTTTATCCGCCGCCAATATCCTTTTTCTCGCCTTCTTTGACGGAATATCCTCCTCCTCCTCCATCTCTTTGCGTAAGTTTCCATCCTCTACTCCTCGCTTTGTTTCTTCCTGGTTTGTTTTTAGCGTTCTTATGCGAGATAGCATGGTAAACTTAACTGATAACAGCTGCGGTGCTTTTGTTGTCTTTTCTTTTATATTTGGAACTAACTTTGTTAATGTTTTTTTTTTCTCCTAATATGCAAGTTACAGCCTTATCCATATACAGCTAAAGGAACGGGAGAGAAAATTGTTTGATGGCGCTTCGTTTCGAGGTCGGACTTTAAGTTTTGAATGCTGCATTTTTTATATTTAATTTTTGAGCCAAAATCATCTTAAATTAACAAATAGGTATACGCTGCCTCCTCTTAGTGTTAGATTTTTTTTTATTATTTTGTCTTCCGTCTGTGAAATAATGGAAAAAAATTAAAGGAAAATAGCAGCGGTTGAAAATGATGATTTGTAGCAACTGTTTTTAACTTTTTAATGGAAGAATCTCTCTTAATGGAAGTTGCTTGACCTTTATTTTTTTAAACATTTTCTGTTTCTTTTGGGTAATGGTTTCTTCATACTAGTTATTACTTGTGTTCCTGGATTATGGGGATATTTTAAATTTTAATTAATGGACGTGATAATGTTTTATTCTTCTCAGTCTTGATGGTTCTAATTTTAATCATGTTTTCTGATTTCGCCTAGGGAGCTTTGGTTGTTTGCTAATATAGAAATTTGTTTCTGGTTTTGATAGGTTCTAGGGAGGTTTAATCATGCTCGGGCGGCTCAACTAACGCTCCCCCACTTTGTATGCCAGACACCTCTGTTTATGCCTGTGGGAACTCAAGGTTGGAGTGTTTAATATCATACGCATTCTTAGCATATTTAGGATATTCAGAACAATTTATCGGGATCTTAAATCTTTTAGGGTTGCAAATATATTAAACTTTAGATGGTTTTTTAAAAGTCTTTTCAGATGTTTCACGTCAATGTCCTTATTAATTCTTTGTTGTTGTTCTCAGCTTGTATATTCTCATAACCTTTTAAAACCAAGAAGACTCGTATGTCTTCCTCTTCAACAAGAAAAAGGCGATGAATATGTTAATATTTGATTCTACTGATGACTAGTTGTGAATATAAGTATCCAGTATTGCTTTCAGTAGAAAGCACATTGAGCATGGATTGTTCAAGATGGATCTAACATACAAGGCAGTGAGTTTTGACTTCTTAGCATACGAGAGAAAAGAATTCCTTGAATACACATGCCCTGCACTCTATACTTTACCTCTCTATCAATTTACTGCTTTCTTAAGAGTCTAAAACAACTTTGACTTGCATTCACGTGTTTGCTACAAATAATTTGGCATTAAATGCTTGCAAGTGTCAGTATGTTCAAACACTTTAGCATGCATCAACTCACTGCATTGTGTGCCTTTGATGTCTTAGATTGTTTGACTAGAAGACATGGTTGGTCCTCCTCTTTGTAGGTACAATAAAAGGTTTAACAACTAACCAGCTTGAGGAGATTGGTTGTCAAATAATTCTTGGGAATACATATCACCTGGCACTTCGTCCTACGTCTGAGCTTATTGATGAATTGGGTGGTCTTCACAAATTTATGAACTGGCCTAGAGCACTGCTGACTGATTCAGGAGGCTTTCAGATGGTTGTCTTATGATTTGACACAGCGCTGTATTTCTCTAATTTTTTTGGTTCACTATATTGTTTATCCTTTTCTTAAAATTTTTCACTTACTTGTGATTATGTGCATGCCTATGTACAGTTTCTGTGGCTTCTGTGCATGAGCATCTTAAGATAAAAAAGAACAAGAATTTAGAAACTATGATGTTTGCTCATTTTCCTTTCTCTAAATTTTGATAACATTGTTACTGCACTCCTTAAGTCATGATCTCAAGTGTGTATAATTTTGGATGATCACATTCATTGAAGATCTTCATCCACAATAGTCTTCAGTTTTAGTGATATATGTGTTAAAGTGTACAATCTCTTTTGCTGATTACTTTATAGGTATCACTGCTGCATTTAGCTGACATCACTGAAAAGGGTGTAACATTTCAGGTAATTGTTTTCTTTATTCTTATTTTTCGTTGGTATTCATGAAATTTTGGAATTCTATGTAATGAAAATGAGTTGTAACATAATAATCTGCTTAAGTATTAGCTGCAAGTGTACTTCTTCATTGTTAATCCTTTCTTGCTTTTGTGTTGTTTTACTTGTAACCAAGTCTTCATGTTCCTTAACTCAGTCCCCAGTAGATGGAAAGCAAATGCTTCTAACACCAGAGGAATCTATTCAAATCCAAGTAGGTGCTTTTCTTTAGCTTACTTTTGTTATTCCTGTTAGGTTATATATTGTGATAAAAACTTAGTTCTCTCTTCCCCCTAAATTTTGTAACACTGGTTCATATTAATGGGATGAGAGGAGGCTTTTTTGTTATTCTCGATTGTCGTTCAACAAAGTAATTGGTCTGTTTTAAGCAATGAATTGAAATTTTGTTGACTTAAAAGGTTGATTCTTTATAAACAAGGGGTGCTTGTTTTCAAATGCTTGATAGTGTAATTTACACAGATTTTTTACTGTCAGTACATGATGTTGGTGGTAGTTTTACTTAGGTGTTTATTAGTTTGTAACGGTCAGCAGTTTAAAGATCTACCAAAAACCAAGGACCAGTTGCTATCAAAACCTTATGCTTTTGTCTATATATTAACAGAACTTATTTTATGTGCCTTAACTTTTTATCCTTGATCCTTTACTCTTTTAGCCCTTAACAGTAAATTCCTAAAACTTTCTCGGGCTTATTGTCTTTGTAATTCATTCCATTTTAACTTTGTCATCTCCCAATAATTATACAGAATAGAATTGGAGCAGATATCATAATGGCTCTTGATGATGTGGTGAAAACTACTATTACTGGTCCACGAATTGAAGAGGCCATGTATCGTACCCTTCGTTGGATGGACAGATGTATAGCTGGTAATAATGCTTAAGACTGTCTGTCACTCATGATTCTTGCATTGATGGATTAACCATTTGGCTGAAAAACATATAATTTACCAATGGTTTAACTTTTAAATAAACATTTTGCCTTGTGTACCTGTCCTTGAGCTTGTTAGGGTGAATTATCTTGTATCAGGCTTGCGTACTTGGACTTTAAAGCTTTTTTAAATGTGCTTAGCCAGTGTGTTATAATTATGCAATATCAACACAATGTTATTGTTTAATGTCATTTATTTCATTAAATATCAGCCTTTACCTTTTGCACTTGGATCCCTCAATTTTCCATCACTCATGTAACCATAGCTCTTTCTGGTGTCCCTTTTTTTAATTAGGTACTGGTCTTAAGTAGTGGTTATTTAATATTGTCATTCTCGTAATGGTGGCATTTCTGATTGAGTTAGGTCTTTTTTTGCTGCCTTGATCTTCTGGCAGCTCATAAAAGACCACATGAGCAGAACTTGTTTGGTATTGTACAAGGTGGTTTAGATCCAGTACTAAGGTGAATCTCTGATCTTCCTCTTGCAACCTTGCTATTTGATGTGTGTTTTACCCCCGCTTTCAATTGCTAATGGTACTTCTAGTAATTTTTTACCCTTTTCTGATACCTGTTTTTATCAGGGATATATGTGTTAGAGGGTTGGTGGATCGAAATTTACCAGGGTATGTGCATTCTATATCAAGGAATACTGTCCTACTGATGCTATGTTTCCTATGATCTTTTTATAGTAGATGATAAGATCTTGATGTTTCATACTTTAGCAAGTTGCCATAGAATTTTCCACATTGCATTTCAATATCTAAGTCAGTTTTCCAGGACTAGAAAATAAAAGGTTGATTTTACTATTTGATTATTTAAGAAAATATAACTCAATATCTAAATCTCTCTGATTCCTAGCATTATTATTATTCTTGAGAGATGTTAAGGCTAGGATAACCTAGATGCCTGGTATTGTTATAGCCCATGTGGTAAATTTGCAAAGCAAGTAATGAAAGGATCGTTGTTAGCTATTTTGATTGCCTTTCTTTATTGTTTGTTTTATGATCTACTTTTGCTAATTACTTGCTTTTATTCACCTATAATTACTCAACTTACCCGGCAGTTTCTGTTTCAGCTCTCTTTCTGTTGTTGTTAACATTCATAAATATTAGATTCTCTTTACTACTAGCTTTTTGCTAACAGCATAAAGATTCAGTAAACAACAAGCTGAATTAACTAAGTTCACTTGTGTGACAGCTATGCTATTGGTGGTCTTGCAGGCGGTGAAGATAAAGATTCATTTTGGCGTGTTGTTGCTCAGTGTACTGCAGCACTGCCTGAAGATAAACCGCGATATGTCATGGTACAAATGAGTTTTATCATTGTAATCTATATCTTTAGATTCTGAAGAACTACCTTTTTTTCCTCCATTTAGATTTCTCTGTATCATTATATTTGTGCTTTCTACGTTTCAGGGTGTTGGGTATCCACTGGATGTTGTAGTTTGTAGTGCATTAGGTGCTGACATGTATGACTGTGTTTATCCTACTCGAACTGCTCGTTTTGGCACTGCCCTTGTTCCTGAGGTGATATGTTTACAAAGTTTTTGGAGTTAATGTTTTGAATCTTGTTCACCGAGTGCTATCATATACTTTGGTTTACATATGAATGGAGTTTATTGCTCTAAGCTACAGCTTGCCATCCTTTCTGTTTGCCTTCTAGTATTGTTCTCATTGAATGTGTTACTATAACTTGTGCCTAGTGTGTTTTGTTAACCCTTGTATCTATAGTTATGCGACAAGTTTGGTCTCATAAGTTTACCTGCCTATGAATTGATATTTCTATTATGAATTTTAATAAGTTACTGGCACATGCTCTATAGGGATTGTGATGCTAAAGGGTATTAAATACACCCCATTTTTTTTATTTAAAATGTAATTTTAGTATTCTGATGTTATTCAAGTACTTATTGCAGGGAGTGCTTAAACTCAAGCAGAGGGCAATGGCTGAGGATACTCGCCCTATTGATCCTACATGTGCTTGTATGGTATGCATTTCATGACACAGTTGCTTAAAATTGTTGGTATATGAATTTATTTTTTTGGTATATCATGGCATTACTCTATTTACGCAAATATAGGTATGCAAGAATTACACGAGGGCCTACATCCATTCTCTTGTTGCAAAGGATGCCATGGGATCTCAGCTTCTTTCATATCATAATTTATATTATATGATGCAGGTACAACCTTAAAGTTTCTATGTTTTAAGCTTTGCTGCTTTCATGTTTACTTTTTTTAATGACTGTGAGTAAATCTTTGACAATTGCAGCTTAGCAGAAATCTACACTCATCCATGGTCCAGGGGAGGTTTCCTGAGTATGTTTGCCTCTTGCTTTGTCCAGCTTTCATTTATTTTTATTTCTCATTTTGCTTCATGCGGTAAAAGCTAATTTACTTTCTAAATCTTTTTTGCAGGTTTGTATGCAGTTTTTTGCAGAAAATGGTATTTCCATCTCTCTCTTTCCTCCTGCCATTGATTTTTTCTAAAATGTTAATGGCTTTCCAGTTGTGCTTCACATCCTTCATCTTTTAATTTTGTCTACTTGTGTAATCTACTTCAGTCTTTGCTAATGGTTGGGTCAAATTTAAAATTATTTTGAGGTTTTTGTTCCTCCTAAGTTTTAAGTGATAAAATATCATCAGGTTTTCAGTGCTGATCTGAGTATATGATGGCATCTATAAGACTATAACCCAGTTTAAAATACTTACATTGCCATGCCACCAAGTGCTTTTAACCTGACATTATTTACCATCTTACTAGCCCGCTAAACACCTACTTATTAGCTAGCAGCAGGGAAAAAAGAATTTGTTTATTATCAATCTTTTTAGAGCAGTATAATATTCAAATGTCAAATGATTGGTATCATATTTAGAAACCTTTTCCCCTTTAACATGATATGCTTGCTAGTTTAAAATTTGTAGTTTCAAGCATTAGGACTTCAGTTTCCAAGGCAAATAGCTGGTATCTAGGCATTTCCTTGTTTTCATGTTTTGACACTGAATGTTGATTGTGCAATTTTTATCATTCATTTGTTGTTCCAATTTCGCCCTCCATCATGAACTGCTACCACCCTAGCTGCACGAACTTTACAACATAAATTTGCAGACAAAAGTAGGAAGACTAGATTAATTTGATATTCCATTAATTGGTCATTTATTAGATTAATTTGATCAACTGGTCATTTATACAAATATTTACGAATTTCTATTTGGCTCTTGGACCTTATGATGCTTTGTCGTCTTGTAGTTTCCTAAAGGAGATGTCCCTGAATGGGTCTGCAATGCCATGGAGGTTGCTGGCATTGATATCTCTTTGTGTTGTGCTCCTTTTCCTTCAACGCAAGATTAGAGTTACAATTAAATATACAAGATTGAATTTTAGTGAGGTGACCTTTTTTTGCTTCGGCTTCTTAGATTGAGATTAAAGAAATCTGATTTACAGGCAACCAAATAGAGCAGCATAAATTTTGTAGCTGATATGCTGCTTCACTCCACCGAGGAGATTTTCCTTTTTGTTTTTTTTATGTACCTTTTTTTTTTTGCCTTTTTTTGGTCAAAATTAACAAGTAAATTTTGTTAACTGGCTGCTGAATATAATCTATACAATTTATTAAAGAAAATATTCTATTGCTTTATGTAATAAGGGCCCTTTGGATGCACGTGTGAGAGATTTTCATCGCATTCCAAATAAAGCATAAAACAGCAGAACTACAGCTATGTGAATTTTTTTTTCACTTTTTGTTTCACGCATCCTTTTTAATTTTGCGTCAAAGTTAATTCACGTGGGCGGTGGCACGTCGTTTACCATCCCAATTTGAAGTTAAAAAACGAAAGAGTGGTGGAAACTGGAAACCAAGTGATTTTTTGTTTTGTTTGATTGGATTGAAAAGGAGAGAAGAGGGAGGAAATTGAGGTAATATGCTCCCTAGATATGTTTCCAAGTGAATTGTCAAGCATGACATGAATTGATGTGCAGCGCAGGCTTATTGGAGGATAAACAAAGGCGGTGAAAAAGTTGATTGGTGGTTGTAGCTTTTACTCTCATCTTTCCTTTTTCTGGGACCAAAACTACTGCTTCTTTTCAGGGTTCATTACTCCCTATGGTTGCTTGCTTCGTTGCCTTCTACTTTAGCCATACGTACTCTACGAGGCAGTGGAGTGAGTGAGTGGAGTTCTCAACCAGCATTCCTTCAATAGCGGTACTAATTAGAGTTGAAAATTGTGTATTTTTTGGGCTAATTATCTTGTTTGGCATTTGAAGTTGATGTTTAACTATTAATAACCCAATAATGCAGCTCGGTTTTCTTGATGTGGAAGGCAATCATAATCAATAGGTTTATCTGAAGCTAGATGAGCTTACCATGACGTCTCAATTAAACCCGTGAAATGATGATCTCAATATACTTTTTACACTTTTCTCACCCTCACTTGTCCAATGGATGGTTTGCTTGCCAAAATATAGCAGTTGTTTCCACCAAGAAAAGGGTGTAGGAATTCTGTAACTCCATATTGTTTTGTTTTGGTTATATATACGCTGAAAATGTAGGATTGTCAAATGCTTGATAGGGAAAAATATTACAAAAGACGGTAACCCCACTGGGATAGATTGAGCAAAATCTGCTGGGTGGGCTGAGCTGAATTATCCGTTTATCCTTTCTTGAAATGCACATCGCTGATAAGCCGACAGGGTGAAAAAAGAATCTGGGGAATGTGGCATTTTTCAGACCAAAAAAAAAAAAAACCATGAGGAAACTTTTCCAGTTGTAAAGCAGAGTCATTGAGAAAAATGTTCATTTTTGTTTTTCATTCAGACCTTTGAAAACTATGCATTTGAAAAAAAAAGTGTGAACTCTGCCATATTCACAATACTTTTCCTCACAATTGCGCACATCCTTCTGACATATACTTGAGTAAATTTTTGTCTCAGTTCTCAAAAACACCTTCCTATAATATGTCATATGATTAGATTGGAGAGCACTAAGTCAATCAAGATTCTTTTTCACTTCCCTCCCCACCCTATCCTTTTGGATATCTCGAAGAAATAAGAAATAAAGCATAAAGTAAAAGCAGCTCTCCCTCTCCCTATAGGATTCTGAAGTCGTCGTCCTAGACCTCTCTCTCTTTTTCCTTACTTGCCTATGTAAAATGGCACTACCCAAGTAAGGCAGTAACCCTACCTACCAGAAACCCTTTTTTTTCAACCCCTTATCCTTATTTACCCTTTTAATTACCACTTAAATCTTATGTTTATCCTTTTTTGCCCATTTTTATCTGCATTAAACTCAAAAATGCCTCTTTCTGTAGGGTTTTGTGATCTACACGAAACTAAAGCATGCATCATTTTCCTTCTAGAATTAGAAATCATAGATGTTACATGATAAGGATGTTTGTTAGCCATCACTTTTGAGACATCCAACCATAGCTCAACAAGCTCCTTTCAAAACATACTGATAAACAAGTTCCTAGAAATGGCATGTGAACATACTTCTTAAATTTGTGTGGAGTGATCTTCAATTGAGATTTAGACTCCAATTGCTAAGAACTTGGCATTGCCATGATCCCCTTGAAGCTAAAATAAAGTGATATGTACCCACAAAAAGTTCTTTATCGGGTGTTTCTTTTTGGCTTATAATTGGATACCCCAGAATCAATCAGATGCTGAGAAATTATCTCCTCCACTTCCTGTCTTGTTCAGTTTTAAGCTTTATAGACTGATTAGAACAGTGGTGGTGACTGGTGAGAGGTATTGTGGGCTCGATTACCAACCCTGTTTAAGAGTTGACAGATGTCAAATTTTCACTTAGCTGTTATTTACTACAACAGAGAGGTCGGTGGCTAAAAGTGCAATGCATTGCCATTACCGTTTTCTTTTGTTCATCTTTGAATAGTTTCAACGGCAGCTTATTAGCATATTATCTTCTTTTGTTATCTTCTTTCCCCAACCTAAGTGCTTTATGCTTTTTTGAACTGAAATTGATCAAGTCACGTCAACCGATAAAGTGATCATCGCATATTTTTCCTTTTTACAGAGCTCGGCTAGGTGCTGTTGGATAAAATCAGTGTCGCAGAGATAAAGACTAAAAGAGCCTGCATTGGTGCTATGGGATTGTTCTGCTTTATGAAACCATAGATTGAATGACACAAATTGTTACGAATGAGGAGTTGTGGTAGAACACGCCTGTTCCCCAATGGAAAGTTCTTACTTACAAGTTAATGAAAAAAGAAAAAATCAGGGTCTCCCATTTGAAGTAAGTCTCTTTTAAATGAAGAATATTTTTTCCTCAAATCAAGAAAGACAACAATCGTGGAATGATATAGCCAACGCATCCTGAAATCTTATTAAAAACATGACAGTGTAGGAAGTTGCAGCTATGTATATCAAGCAAAAGCAATGGTAATCGATGCTGCACTGTTGAAAGAGCCACCAATGACTCAGAAATCCTTTTCAAGGAAAAGAAGAGAAAGAAAACCATGCAACTTAATGCAGCATTTCTTACAAAAGAACAGTGGAAACTCCAGAAACTACATCCAATGGGACATTAACACACCTTTGAGTGGGAACTCCAATTGCTTTAGAATCTAATTTATTACTTCTTTCATGGCTCTGTAAGGAAACTCGGATTAAAAAGTCATCAGCCAAATTATTAGTAATGAATAAAGTATGTTTTTCTTTGTCTCTTCTTTTTTCTTTAATTAGATGTGTTTCTGTTGATCCTATCACCGTTGCTCCATCCCTTCTAGTTTGATGTTTGATTGTTTATAAAATTATATTACATGCCTTGAAAAAAATTATGCAAAATCCTTGGGATGGACCAACTTTCATAGCAGAATGTTTATGATAAAAATCTGAATCTTTGATTTAACAACTTGAATTAAACCTCCACCATTTCTCTTAAACTTGGCTAACTTGAGCTGAAGAATTCCCATATCCTTTTATTATTTTTAATTTTTGGTACATCATCTAAGAAATATTAATGGTTAGGCCAATAATCGTGGTTTGTTGGTAAAATACTGAATCCTTAATTTTAGTAACCAAAATTCAAATCCTAACTGCTCCAAGTATAAAAAAATAACAGGCTAGGCCAAATTTTGGTTGCTAAAATGTCCTCAATGCTAATGCCTGACCATGAATCATGAGACAAAGTGCATATCTTGCAAGCAATATTGAGATTCTAATCCAAAATAGAAATGATAGAAGAAGCTGTTGCCTTCAAATTTGGGGCATTGGCAGTTTTATACCAAACTATTTTGTTCCAACCAAATTGCCACAAATTAATTCAGTGCATTTTACAGCCAATTTTTCTGGTCTAGTTTTATTTACTTAATTTTTTTCCCCTAGAAAGATCATAAAATAACCAACCACCATTTGATTTAATTCATTTTCTATGTTGGATGTGACAAAATGACAACATTATATATATATGTATATATATACACACACATATATCTCAAGGTTTTTTGTTTGATTGGCTGATATTCATTCCCTGAGACACCATTTTGGTTCAAAATTCAATTGGATGAATTTGTATTATAATGATTCGGCTTGGGTTTCAAAACAAAACTCTTTTTTTTTTTTTAATTTAAAGCAAATAAATCAGACCAAATTACTGAATTTAGATTTTTCTTTTGTTGAGATCAAATATTAAACACCCCTATTAAGACCACAAGTTTAATCTAATTTGTGTGCTTCAGTTTATTTTTGCCAAGAAAGAGTTGAAAAAAAAATGCAACTAGGTGTCAAATTTCAAATCACTTCATCAGTTTACTACAGTTAAAGGCTTAAAGCCTTTTATATAACTGCTCCCAGTGAAGCAGGTTCCTTTCAAAGGTCTCTCTCTGTCTCTCAATACTGTATTAACTTTGATTAAGAAAGAGTCTTTTTTTTCTTTTTATTTTGCAACTTGTTTCTCATAATTCTCTAAATTCTTGGCAGACCAATGATTTTGCTTCATTTTGTTCTTCCAAGAACTTGAAGCTGGGGACTGAGGGGCATTAAAAGAAAAGAAACCTTTCTCACTCTCTCTCTTTTGTACTAACATTTTTTGCCATTCTTGTCAGCTTTCAGTGGCACAATATAAACTACTAGTAGTATTCATTGTAATCATGGCTTCTCCAAACTAAGAGAGAAAACCTACTTGAAATTTTGAACCTCCTTCAGCAACAGAAAGCAGTACCTTAAAAAATCAGCTTAGGTTCTTGCTTTTGGTTAAATCATGAAGCGGCCCAGTTCCTCGGGTTCCCTGGATGCTTTGATTTCCATCTGTCCACCTAAAGGTACAGGACATTTAACTATTACTCTACACCATAATTCAGAATCAGAAACATCTGTCTTCTTTTACTTTAGACCTCATTTTTGTTGGGTTAGGCTTTAAAAATTCTATATTTTATTTCCCATGTTTAGCAGCCAAATAGTTTTTTTTTTGTTTTAAGAAAATTCTGCAATATATTTTTATGTTTCTGTAGCCCATGATAATGAATTAAATTTGTTAAATTGTGTAGAGGAGAAGAATTCAAAAAACAAGCAAGTTTACAGCAGGGAATTCCAGGCAATGTTAGATGGTTTGGAGGAGGAAGACAGCTTAGGAGAAGCAGGTCAAGCTACTGAGAAGAAAAGGCGATTGTCTATCCATCAAGTTAAGGCATTGGAGAAAAATTTCGAGGTGGAAAACAAGCTAGAGCCAGAGAGAAAGGTGAAATTAGCAGAAGAATTAGGCCTGCAGCCAAGGCAAGTAGCTATTTGGTTCCAAAATCGCCGTGCTCGTTGGAAGACCAAGCAGTTGGAGAAAGACTATACTATCCTTAAAGCCAATTATGATGCTCTTAAGCTTGACTATAACAATCTTGAACAAGAAAAAGAAGCTTTAACTGCAAAGGTATAGTAAAATCCCATTTTGATTGCAGTTATTAGAAGTTAAAATTCTTGGAAGTTTAACATGATTTTGGATGCTGAATTGCAGTTGAGAGAGCTGAAAGCAAAGCTCAAAGAAGAGAATTCAGAAAGCAGTCAGTCTGTTAAAGAAGATTCTCCAAAAGTTTCACAGCAGACCAAGGACCACGATTTTTGTGACAATGATGATGATTCCATTGGAATTGTTAAAGAAGACTGCAATGTCAATGCTCAGTTATTGATATCGCCAGCTTCTTCTTCTCCTTTTCGGTTTAATGGATCTTCTTCATGTTCAGATTCATCAAATCATCAATGGTTTCAATCATTTGACTCCAGAATGATTCTGGGTAATATGTATCACCCCCAGTTAGTGAAAGTGGAAGAGCAATGTACGTTTACTGCAGAGGAATCTTGCAATTTCTTCTCAGTTGATCAAGCTCCAACTCTTCAATGGTACTTCACGGGGCAGTAAAAAGAATGAAGTCCCTATAACCGTCAACACCATAAAGCTTTTATAATTCTTGCATAAGGAATAAAATAGCCTTGAAAGTTTTGTCATTTAGGAGCTAAGTTCTGTTCTTCTATTGATTTCAAAAAAAAAAATGTTTAGTATGTGCTTCAACAACGGACGAGCAAAATATCTGCTGTAAAATTAATGTAATATAAACAAAAGGAAGTAGGTAAATGATCTCAAAATGTGGTGTTTATATTTAGAATAAGCTGCTAATTTCTTGTCATATAGAAGAAATTATTGTTCGAACTTCCAAGTAGACAATTGACTAGAGTGTAAGTGGAGTTCACATCAAGGAGATGTCATTTCTCAATAGCATGTGCTTTTTGCGTTGCCAGTTTAATCCAGGGAATTGGCTGAGGAGTGAGGATCCTGTTTGAAAATTCAAATAGCAGCAGCAGCAGCAGCACGATGCTGGCTGTTCAATGGCCATATTGGATACTTGATGCAACCATTCTAGCCCTACCACAGAGTTCCTTTCTTTTTCTTTTTGGGACACCCACCACTGGTTTGACTGCAAAACTGGAAGCGCTAGCCTGAATTAATGTAAAAACAAAAGATTAAGATTGATATCTCTGCTTCAACTTGAAAGTTGTGAATTTTAACAGGTTTTAAGCTGAAATTGCTGAAATGCAAAATATGACTGGCCAAAGCTGTTTTCCATTTAAGAAAGCCAACCAAAATCCCCCCATAGGTATAGACAAAGGAGAACCTCTTTGGTCCAATCTTTTTTCTGTTTCCTTTCACTTTCCCTGTTCTCGTTTCTGATGGGCGCCCATCAGCCCATGTGGTTGGTAAAAAGTAGATCCTGACCAATAGCTAACAAAATTAAATAGCAAGAGAATAACAAGAGAGCTCTTTTTCTCTTCTTTGGGTACCACTCCTTAAAACAAAAGGGACTTGTCTATGGTTTAAACCAGACACACTCACCACCCAATTTCTCTTCAATGAAGGGAGGAAATTCTCGCAAGTTTCAACCATAAAATACCAAAATATGAAAGCCCCATCTCATCCCTGATCGCCTAAAAATCACAAATGCACTCCTTAGTCTGGTCTAAATGTTTGATTGCATTGCAATTGATGATTATTACTAAATTATTATTAAAATGCCTAAAACAGTTTCCCGAGCTTCACTTCAATGCACATCTCGAGCTGTGATTGTTACAACGTGTGGAGGAGGAGATAACGCTGGTCCCTTTCCACTTTTCTAGTTTGGGTGGGAAAGGGACAGACCACAAAGCTGCTGCGACTCTTGGCTCCTACAAGTCTCTCTCACGTCAGAAATGGGTCCCATATGTCATCTATGTTTCACTGTTGATGCCCCTAAAGCATCTAGCTATAGCTTTTCCTTGTTTGTGGCAATCCCTAGTACCAACCAAATCTTTCACCCCACAAATTTTCTTTGCATCATCAACCAATGTTACTAAGTTAGGATTGGCACTCAATTCCTGAGAAGCCTATGTATGGGTCGTGTATAGTTTAATTGTTACTCCATTTTCGACATTTATGTTTGTTCAATGGCATGAAATCAACAACTTTACAAACTATAACATACAGTACATACATTTTTTCTCTCCTTTTCTGATTATTTCAAGCACGTGTAGACATTTACACAAGGATTGAATTTGATGTCACTAAATTGACCATTAGTCATCGACATTATCTTTGTTAAATTGAAACAATGAAGCAAAAAGTATAGGAAGTTAAACAATTGGAAAGCGACTAAACGACTATTTGTCTATTTGCAAGAGAATCGTAGAAGAAGATATTGGCAAACAAATGCTTGTAAATCGCAAAGGAGGATCCATATATCCGTATGCAATGCCATCCCCCCACCACTGAAAATATTCTGCCTATTGAGATATTTATACCCTTTTTTTTTTTTTTTTCTCTCTATCGGTGGAAAATGATAATGAAAAGTTCCAAAAGAACTTTGTTTTCTGTTCTTTGATTTTTAATCTGAACAACTGCCATTACTACATGGTTGATAAGATTGTCTTTTGTTGTCCTGTTGCTGCTTGCTAAAGGGATCGGACATTAGAAGAACACAAAGATTGGTACAGAGTAAAAATACAAACTTTACATTGTTAAAATTGAAACTCGAAATTTAAGATGACAAGAATGAATTTTTAAATAAGAAAAAAAATTTTATAGTTCTTAATTTTTTTTATTCGAACATTAAATACACAAATAAAAATATATTATATAATTGGTCCATGCTTTTGCTGCGAAATGTATGATTTTGCTTTTAAAATTAATCAATGTTCAATGATTGACGACAAGTGTGTCCCAGCACTTTTAAATTTGTAATAGTAAGATTTCATATACCTCTGTTTTGTACGTCTAACCTTGCGAATTATTAATAACATGATTCTGTTTATTAACAATTAAAATGATGTGACTTTTAGCTTCTTGATTGCCAAATCATTTTATTAAAAGGATATTTTATTAAAGCCTTCATAGACTAGGCTCTAGCATAGTTGACATTATCTACCTAAGCCTGCCGCTACTATTTTCTTATTTCATAAATGTTTTTTATATAAAAAAGTGAGAATTTAAATATATAAAAAAATTATAAGTATTAAATTTTAAATTTTAAAATGTTATTAAAGATTGTTAATCTTTGACACGGGTGAAATAGTATATAATTTTTTTTTTGAATAAATTAAATTATTAAATATTTAAAAATAACTGATTTATAATTTTAAAACAGAAAAAAAAGGCACATGTGTGAAATTAAAAATAATTCATTTTCATTTATATTTTTAACAAAACAAATTAGCATACCTTTTTTTTTTTATTGTTACATGATGCAATTTTTTTTTTTGTTAATTCACCAATTGATAAGTTGGTATCACTTAACTTGTGCGCCAAATTCTGTTAAAGGTTTTAATATTAGTATAAATAATAATATCTAGATTTGTTAAAAAATTAGACTATCACCAAAAACTTGGAAATCAGTTCAAAATTTTAAAATATTTGGATATAAATTTTAGATCTATTAAAAAAACTTTAGATTTAAATTTTAGGTCTGTTTAAAAAATGGTCAAGCCTTGAATATAAAATTTAAAGTTTGGTGTGAATAATTATTATATATTTATATTTATATTTATATTACATAAAAATAAATAAATAAATAATATATGTATTCATTAATATCTTTTGCTTATATATACTAATCACATTCAAACTCTTAATTAAAATAATAAAGCTTTTTTTATATTTTATTTCGTTGATTATTTATTTTATCATAATTAACATTTATTATAAAAATTATTTTGATTTTATTATCTGAAAATTTTTAAAATATGGATGGGTTTGTAGGATAATCTTTTAAAGATGGAGAGTTGAACAACAAAATAATACCTATATTTGTGGTCAGATCATATTAGGTTTAAATTAATTTGAAATTTATTTATACATTATCTAAACCTAACTTGAATCTGTTCCGACTCAATCCATAAACAAGTCTAATGATACATGTTTGTATTATATTTTTAGTTCATATTTGCGTTGAAAAAAAATGAAAATTTTATTAATATATTAAATTTTTAATTTTTTCCATTTAAATTCTTAACATTAAAAAATTAAATACAAATTACAATATAATGAATAAAATAAATGTTCAAAATGTAAAGAATTAGTTTTGGGACGTAAAAAATGGAACAAGAAAATAGGATGAAAATAGAATCCTACTTTTTTTTTTTTTTTTTTGTTTTAAAAGTTAACCAATTATTAATGAATCAAGAGAAGTTGGGCTTTTTAGGTTGAAAGCCTAAACTTTTTTTTAGCCCAAAATTTCCTGGGCAGACTGGATCATCGTCGAAAAAAAGATTAAAAATTCAAGAAAACCCCTGAACCCTCCCACTGCTTATTTCTGCTTCTTTGATCTGCTGAACCCTCAAACCAGTAAGCTTCCTTCTACTTGTGCCAATAATAGTTGATGAATTATTAATCTAGTTATCTGATAATTATGGCTTAATTCTGGTTTTCAGGGTTTAATAATTCGGTTAAAACGAGGAAAAAATGCCGTTGGGACTGATATTAGGGATAGGAAGGGCGTTTCGAAGGAAGCGTACCTCATCGCTCCACATTCTCTCGTCGAAACGAGCCCCACGAGATTACTACAAGGGAAAGAATTGCAAGTCTACTGGTTTCCACACTCGCAAAGGTTCCATTCACTTCTATATAGACATATATATTGCTTCTTATAATTATTCTTGTGGGTTTTGAAGGATTTAGTGATTATTTTTAGGTTTGAGAAGCATAAGAAATTTTTTTTGGTGTGTGGAAATGATTTAATCGAAAATATTTTATGGATTTATTATTATTATTATTATTATTATTATTATTATTATTATTATTATCTCTGGTTGATTTAATTTAGGGTTGGTTGATTAGGGAATGATTAGTTAATCTATTCATCAGTTCGGGGTTTAGTATGTTAAAAGTAAGATTAGTAGATTTTGAAAATTCTTCATTTTTATTTCTTGATCATTTGGATTCAGTCGTGGTGGTTAGCTATGCTTTTGGTGAATCAACCGGTAGAATCTTCCTTGTAAACTAACGAATTGTTTCGAACAGAATGCTGCGTATTATTTTCCAATATCTTGACGACTCCGCTTGTGATTTTGAGTTCTTAAGCTATTATTCATAGTCTTATGGGCATGAATATAACCATGTTACGTTAAAAGAGAAGAAACATAATCTGAGGTGTGGCTTGTGTGAATGTGGCCTAAAATCCTCCCAATACTCAAATGAGGAAGCTATTGCTAATTTTATTATGTGAAGCAGCTTGAGTTATTAGGTTTAAAGATTATGATTGCAAGCTTAAAAAATCTGGTAGCCTGTATGCCTGCGAGGTATTCTTAATATTAGCGCCATCTGATGAAAAATTACAAATACAAGTTCCATATTATGTTCCCAGAGTTTGAATTATAACCCAATGATTTAGACTGTTG
The DNA here is from genome assembly GCF_002303985.1 of Durio zibethinus. The sequence goes on along the minus strand of NW_019167937.1, from coordinate 30,797,499 downwards.
CATGAAACTTTGTAATTTTAATTGCTTGAATGGTGTATTTATCTGCTTTCTGTTTGGAGTATAACTGAAAAATATGCTGCAGGTGGGTATGTTCTGATGCAGGAAAAGTTGCCAAACTATGTGGTTCCTGATTTGACTGACTTCAAGGTAATTTCATTCCTTGCTTGTATTTTTTAATTTCCATTATCCATTTGTGTACAAAGCATTCTATATGAGATACAAGTCACAACTTGTCCAAGAAACTTATTAGTCTCCCATTTCCAAACTTAACAAGGATATGTTTTCTGATGCTTTAGTAAATACTATGGTGAAGTCATAACCCTAGAAGTTTGATTTTTTAAGGCTTGGGCTTTTGTATGTAGGGAGGCTCGTAGGTACCATAGAAGCATTGTGGTTGACTGTATTAGACCTGGGTTTGTTGTCTGTGTGGAACTGAAATTAGGGCATTCTGCATGACCATGTTAAATGAACCTTAATGCTCTTTGCCCCAGCCCAGTGCCATTTCTCTTTTTCCTTTCTACTAGAATTGTTTTAAACTGTTGATTCTTGAATTGTTAGTTAAGATTCACTTTTAAAAAATATAAATATAGTTCTGTATTGCCAAACCAAACCCTACATATATCAAAGAATTGCACTCTTGGGGGTTGTTGGCGTGATTATTTCGGATTTCTGATCTTGGAAATATTGAAGCCTGTTTCTCACATTAATTGTGCCTGAAAGAGGGATGTATTTTGTCCAATACTGTGGCCTTATTTTGAGTAATCATGTTTGTGGTATCAAATGACCATTATTTTTATTTTAGCTGAGAGTTGGCATTTTTGTGATCTCTATACTTAAGTCATTCACTGTAAGGAGAGTTGGTTTGATATGTATTTTGTTTCCCAAACAGTTTGAGCTCTCTACTTTGTGATTTACAGCTTCACCAATAAAGTGTCTGCATCTATTGCTGATCTTGGTTGTCTTTGTTGTTCTTGCAGCTCAAACCTTATGTATCCCAATGCCCAAGAGATATCAAAACCACAGAGGCTGCTGGATTAAGTAAATAATCAGATGGAGTGAGAAGAGTTGCTTGATCTTGTGTCTCATCATCTTACTGCAGTCATGTTAAACAATTTACAACACGTAGTGTCCGATGATGAGCTCGGGGTCTTGGCAGTTCTCTATTTTTGTGCTAGTTTCTAAACCATTTAACCATTGGGTGTAGTAGTGAGATATGGTTGATTAAGATTAATATACGACATTTCAACATAATCTATTGGACAGCATTTCTATGATTATATAACATGTTATTGCTGACACCCAATAGGGAAATCTGGACACATAAGCAATAAGATGATGCTGTCTTGAACATTTAATGTTAATTCTCAAAAATGTCTAAAATTTTCAATTTTCTTTTTCGAGATGGCAGGTTGTAAATTTGAAATTCTTTTCCAGGACCTTCAACTATGTTTCTTCTAAATTTGTTTCACAATATTCTTGCATCAAATTCTCAAGTTTACGGTGGCTATCCAATGGTTTTGTGGTTTAGCAATCAGCATGCACCGTCAAGCTTAAAAAAGTAACCATAATCGGAGTTCATATTTCGTTCTTTGTTCAGCTTTTATACATTTGGTTTTAAGTATGTTCTTCCTGAATGTACACATTGCCGACATACGAATTCTTTAGTACACAGGTTCGACAACTCGACATGCATAGAGTTTTCTAGTTCTAGAGTCCAATAATAATGTCATTAAAATCAAACACAACGGCTGGCCAGGGAAATGGGAGAGCATGTCCTTCGGCCCCAACTGCAGGAAACTTTGGAAGAGAGGGAAATTTAAGCAGAGTCACAATATTACAGGTGTAGTGTCACGGGCTAAGCTTTTCTTAAGGAAGCAATAGATCGTGCAGTATTTGGATAGATGTTTCCACACAAGTCAGCCAAGGATAGCTCAATATCTGAATAGGCAACAATAAGCCACAAGTTAAGCTCAAGCATACACAATTATAGACATTCATATTGAGGCACTAAGATAGCACATCGAGGCAGCACTTGAGATTTTTGAATAAAAGAAATATTTTATTAATATCGTGAATAGAACTTTCCCACCATCGTCGAGGCCAAAGGGGCAACCTTAGATGGGTGGCTTAGCACATACCTTAACCAATTAGGTAACCCAACAATATGCCGACTGTTCACCCCCTCTAAAGAGCAGATGAGATTTTATAGCTATGATACCACTAACCGTTATAATGTTTGAAATGGGGACACTTTTCACTAGCACAAGAGATCTACCCTCCCCCCTGGCACCTCTACCCGGTCATGGCCCTATACAAAGGTTGGCTCATGACATCTTCCCCCACTTATTCTATTAACGTCCTTGTCGATTTCTTGGCTTGAAACTCTTCAATCTTTCGCTGGAATGCTCGGAGGTCATGGTCTCTTTTTCAACCAGTTTCTTCTGGTCCTAAACCCTCTCATTTCACTAAGTATTCACGAACTATTCTCTTAGATACCTTGGATACCCTGTCCGCTAGAATCTCTTTAATGTGGCGTTATGATGATGGCCCTGGTTGACTCTCTGTGACTTGCATCTGCAGGATCTGCATGGAAGGGTTTTAGGTTGCTCACATGGAACATTGGATGCACTTTCATCCATTTTGGTGGATCAATTTTATAAGAGACATTCCTCACTCTGGAAAGGATCTTCACTGGACATTCATATTTTTGCACCAATTTACGATCTTTCTTTCTCAGGAACCTGGTTTGTTCGGGCACTAATATGACAAGAACAAGATCTCCGACCTTGAATTGTTGTTCTCTACAACCCTTATCGACCCACTTCTTCATGTGTTTAGATGCTTCTTCTAGGTATGCTTGTGCAATCTCTGTATTTTATCTCCATTCTTTATTGAGGTTGAAGGCTCATGGATTCTTCTCATCATATTGCTTAATGAAAGTATGGGGTAGTCTAGGTAGTTGTCCAGTGACCACCTCAAACGGATTCTTGGTTGTTGAAAAACTCTTATTGGAGTTAAAACAAAGTTGAGCGACGTCCAATAACGAAGGTCAATTTTTTTGATTAGCTTGTACAAAGTGCCTTAAGTACTCATCGAGCAACCCATTGAATCATTCCATTTGACCATCAATTTAGGGGTGGTAGCTTGAAAAAATGTTGAGTTGAGACCCCAGTATCTTGAAAAGCTCTCTCCAAAATGATCCCGTGAATCTTGGATCCCTGTCACTGATAATGTTTTGAGGGAGGTCTTAGTATTTGATTACATGTTTAAACATTAGTCGTGTTGTATCTTCTATAGTATAATACTATTGGGCAGGAATGAATGTAGCATACTTCAAAAAATGATCAATCACTACCAAATAGATCTAAGATCGTCAACTTTGGGAAGGCTTGATATGAAGTCAAAAGAGATACTTTCTCAAGGTCTAGTGGGTACCGATAGTGGTTCAAGCATGCCTGCTAGTTTTTTCTTTTCAACTTTATCCTGTTGGCAAATGAGGCAAGTTTTGGTGTAATCCATCACATCCTGTCGCATGTGAAGCCAATAATAGCTTTGTTTTAATAGAGCTAAACTACGTTGCCATCCGGGGTGACTCGTCTATGGTGTGTCTGGTATTTCCTCATCAGCATCTGTTTTAGACCTCCTATCTTCAGCATAAACAATCGAGGGCCCTTTATTAACACGACTCTATTTTCTGTCAAAAGTATTTAGACTCCCTTTTTTTGCTAACTTCAGGATGGCTTCGACCTGGATAGTCTTTTTTGAAATTATCTTCAATTAGCTTACGAATGTCTATTATGACTTTACTAGCTGTCATTGGGGTAATTCTCCTAAGGGCTGCCAGTTCAGCTCGTTTACTCGATGCATTGACCACTTGATTACTTCTTTCAGTTGTATGCTCAAAATAAAAATCAAATTCAGCTAAAAATTCATACCATCTGGCTTACTTCGTTGTGAGCCTCGGTTAGGTGAGAAAATGACTAACTGCTGTGTTGTCCGTCTTCACAACAAAGTGTGAACCCAATAAATAATGTTGCCAAGTCCTCAGATAGTGAATCACTGTCAAAAGTTTTTTCTCTTGAGCTATATATCTCTTCTCGACTTTACTTAGCTTCTTACTTTTAAATGCTATTGGGTGCCATTCTTGTAATAGCACTCCCCCAATAGCAAAGTCAAATGCATCTGTTTGAACTTCGAAAGGCTTCTCGACATCAGAAAAAGCCAAGATAGGATCATTTATGATAGCTTCCTTCAATCCCTCAAAAGCTTCTTGACATTCACTTGTCCAACACCATTTATGCTCCTTTTTCAATAGTTTGTGAGGGCAGTAGTTATATGAGAGTACCCTTCCACAAATCTCTTGTAATAGTTGACCAATCCTAAAAACGAGTGAAGTTCACTGACAATCTTTGGTGTTGTCCACTCCTTGATGGCCCTAACTTTTTTCATATCCATTTGGATGTGGTCCTATTAGACAATATGGCCTAAGAAATGAATTTATGTTTGAGCAAATGCACATTTCTCTTTTTTACAAACAATTGATGGTCTTGTAATCTTTGAAACACTAAGAGTAGGTGTTTTTGGTGCTCTTTCAAAGTGGAGCTATATACCACTATGTCATCTAAAAAATGACCACGAACTTGTCAAGATAATCATGGAACACTTGATTCATCAAGGTATAAAATGTGGCAGGAGCATTGGTTAGTCCAAAAGGCATAACAAAAAATTCAAATGCCTCATACCATGTTACACAAATAGTTTTTAGCTCATCTCCCTCCATAATCTTAACTTGATGATAGCTGGACCTTAAGTCCAATTTGGAAAAATATTTGGCCCGACTCAGTTGATCAAACAAATCAATAATAAGAGGAATTGGATATTTGTTTCTCATGATAACCTTGTTCAGGGCTCTATAGTCTACATATAATTGTAGGCTTCCATCATGCTTCCTCTGAAATAGCATAAGTGCTCCAAATAATGTTTTTAACGGCCTAATGAACCTAACTTATAAAAGTTCCTCCAATTGTTTCCTTAGTTTAGCCAATTCTGGTAGAGCCATGCGGTATGAGGCCCTAACATGGGGTTTGACTCCTGGGAGAAGTTCAATTTCATGGTCAACCAATCTTTAAAGAGGTAGGATCTTAAGTAATTGCTCTAGCATCACATTCTCAAATTCTCCCAACACCTTTTTCACCCTATCGGGTATCGATTCCAATTCCATCCCATCCTTGTAAATCGACATAGCCACATAAAAAGACTCCTCTCTCTTTACCCATTTCTTGAATTGTAGTGCTGAAATCATTTTCTTTCCACTCTTCGATAAGATTGTGGTCGGCACCACACATGGGTGCTCCCCTAAGAATAATAAACAACTAGCGATGGGGATTGGTATCACCTGAGCCAACATCATGAAGTTCAGTCTGAGGACAACATCAAAGTCATTCATGGGGAAAACTGTGAAGTCTATCTTTCCTTCCTATGGCCCCAACTTGGTCATCACATTCTTGAAACTTTCACTAATCTCAAAGGCTAGTGAGTTAATCACTTTCATTTGCCCATAGTCCTTGCTCACCTTGAGACCATACGTTTTTGTTTTTTCTGGTGTGATGAAGGTATCAGTTGCACATGTATCTACCATGACCCTTGTGATCTTCTCATTGAGTACCAGGTCCACATATATCAAGCCTCTACTCGATTTTTTCTTTATCATGTTTAGCTGGGTATGGAGGGCATTAAGGAATCGCATGGAGCCTATCTTAGCTGATTTTTTTACATTTTTTTGACTGTCTCGGGCACTTTCATAGACTCTTGAGACAAGGCTCTCAAAGCATTAAGGGCCCCTCTATGTAGGCATTCGATCACTCGATGCAGCCCCTTATATAAAAAACAAGCTAATGGTTGCCTGGGCTTAAAATTTGTTGCGTTGTTTGCCTTGGGTTGGGCATTGTCTTAACCAAAGGGCCTTTTGTTTGATCTCCTACTAAAAGGTCGGTCCACTCTGACCATCTTTCTTTCATTCTCAAAGTTGGAGTTACTGCCACATGATATAAGATTTTTTGTTTTGAGGAGCCATCATTGTAATCATGAAGACATTCAGCTGTAGCCATGGCTGTGGCCACATCTTGCACCTTTTGTCTTTGTAATTTCGTCTTGGCCCAAGGTTTGAGGCCTTCAAGGAAGTAGAACATCTTGTCCTTTTTGGACATGTCTATAATATCCAACATCAAGGTAGAAAAGCTCTTTACAAACTCCCGTATTGTTCCTATTTGCACCAATTCTCAAAGCTTCTTTCGAGCCATATACTCTATGTTTTTAGGAAAGAATTGATTTTTCAATTCATGTTTCAAATCCACCTAAGTTTTGATAGGACATTCATCATTTATAAATTTTGAATACCACCATAGCTTGGCATCCCCTGCTAGATACATTGACGCCATTGCAACCTTATCTTCCTCTGATTTAGTATGCATAGCTTGAAAGTATTGCTCCATGTCAAACAAAAAGTTTTCAAGCTCTTTGGTATCTCTTGCCCTCTCATAGCATCGGGCTTTGGCACCTTGGCCCTTTTTTCCCTTTTCGTCGAGCTAGAACTCGATCTGGCCATAACCAGTTGTAGAACACTCACTTGGGCTCTAAACTCCTCAAACTCTTTTTGAAGAACATTCAAGGCATCTCTAGCCTCTTCACTCAAGCTATGTAGAGTATTGGACAACTCTCGTCGGGTTGTCTCGATCTCTCTTAGCCGATCATTTATCACCACATGAGCTTTTAAAGCGACCACCGCGGCCTCCAGCTCTTTAATTTTCTGTTGATAATTGAATCCACCGCTCGTGACCATTTTCTCAATTCTCTAACACTTTTTAACCGTATTCTAATACCACATGTCACTGGTTAAACTTTTTTCAATGAAGTAATAGACAGTGTGACACTTGGATGGACACTTCCACACAAGTCAGCCAAAAATAGCCCGATATCTGAACAGGTAACAATAAGTCACAAGTTAATCTCAAGCATACACAATTATAGACATTCACATTGAGACGCTAAGAAAGCACATCATAGCAACATTCGGGGTTTTCGAATAAAAAAATATTTTATTAATATTGTGAATAGTATATCAAAAACTTCCCTACCATCGTCGAGGCCAGAATGGTAGTTATAGATAGGTGACCTAGCACATACCTTAACTAGTGAGACAGTTCAACAATACATCGACTGCTCACACTTTCTAAAGAAAAATAAAATATTATAATTATGTTACCACTAACCGTTACAATATTTGAAATAAAGATATTTTTTCTTAACACAAGATATCTACATTTCCCTTGACACCTCTATTACATCATAACCTTATGCAAAAGTTGACTCTTGACAGTCTAAACCTGATCATGACCCTATACAAAGGTTGGATCATGACATGTAGCATGGGCTTTTAATTGCTGCTGAAAACAATCCCACTCCCCCTATGAAGTACCATTTCCGCGTCCTAACAAAATCCATGTCCCAGATCGCTAGACCACCAATGCTTGTTTCCTCCCAACTTCGAGGATTCAGCTGTTGACATCTCATTACTGTCCTTATTAGTTCTCTATATATTAATTTCAACCTACTCCTTTTACCCTGTTGGTTAATTTGTTTTCATTACACTGAGGAAAGCTGTTAATAAATTTTTTTATCAACAATATGTAAATTTAATATAATTTTTTATAAAATTTGTGGCATATCTTAATTGGAAATAGAATAATCTGCCCTCACTTAATTTTTTTTAATAAAAAAAAACGTATAAAGTTAGGGGGAAAAAAACTCAATTCTCTTAAACCAATTATGAACTTGTTCCGAATCTGCAAGAAAAAAGGTAGAAAGGATAATGTCATTCAATCAGGGTAAAGACTGTTGCAAACTTTAACACTATGTTCATATACATATTAATAAAAGAAAGGAAATAAAATAAAATGAAAGGAAATGAAAATTTTTTAAAGGAAATGAAAATGTAAATATATCTTTTGTTTAGATAGTTAAAATTAATAAAGGAAAGGAAAAAAAAATTCTAATAACCATTAGTTAGATAAATAGTAAAAAAAAAAGAAATAATTCATTATAATATTTTTTATAAAGTAACATATAATATATAAATATATCTTTATACTATCTAACTTGTATAAATAAATCTTTTTGAACAAAATTAAACATGTTTAATACGGTAAAATATATTAATTAATTATTAATTTACTCTTAATTTTATGTTTAATTCAGTTTTTTAATTTATTTTAATAATAATTTAGCTTGTTTTGTTGTAAAATTTGAAAAATCATAAAATATTTATAAACCGTGATGTTATATAAAATATTCATAAAAAAAATTATCTTTGTAGAATGTATCAGTTTTATAATTAAATCTAATATTATAATAAAAATATAAATATAATAGTATTTTAACAAAAATAAAAAAAATTTAAATTTTATCTCTTTAGCTTTTCCTCCAAATTGAAGTATTAAAAAGGTGAAGATTACAAAAAAAAACCAAAAATTATTAATTTTCATCCCTCTCCTTTCCTTTAAATTAAAAATTTATCCAAATAATTTTTTTTATTTTCATTATTTTTTTTGTTTTCCTTCCATTCCCTTTACTTCCCTCAATCCAAACACAGTATAAGTTAAATGTGAAATTGATGAAGGGAACTGAAAAGACCTGATGGAAAATGGGGTGTGGATTCCAAGTCCAACTCTTTAACTGTTACCAACCAATTAAGCATTAGTCACAACATGTGCTGAGACCATTGTCGTCAATTTATTTCTAACCTACTTACTGCTAAGCATGCTTATAATATGTCATTAGACCATGATAATATACTTGGGACTAGTTTAGTATTGTGGCTAAAAGTAGTGTTTATGTTCAAAAACCGTTTTTACTCAATCTTAATATTAAATAATAAAAATTATAATTTTTTAATTTAAAGTTTTAATTTTACAATTCAAACCAAAAAACTATTCAATAGCTTCTTTTGCAATGAAAATGATTTAGGAATAAAAAAAAATACTATATTATCTTATAGTTTATTATTTTATACTAAACTAATCCCTAATATTATGTAAGGACCCTCCATGGAGCAAGTTACCTGATGGACCTCCTCAAAAATTCACTCAACCCATGTTTTTTAGAATAAAAAGACTTAAATTTTCATTTGTTGTGTTCACTAGTTGACTTTTATTCTTCTTTCTCGGGACTAAACAAGTTTCCACAAAATATATGGAAATTATACTACATCGAAGATAGTACTAAAAAATAATTATTATTTTTTTGAAGTAATTTTAATAATTAATTATTGATAAGTGATTGTTTCAATCAATTAGAATCGTTTTTTTCGACGAAAAAGTTTTGTATTCGAGTTCTGTCGATGATCATTTGTTAGGATCATCTCGAATGTACGATCTACAATCACATATCTTAAATTATCAGATACGACATATTTATTTTGATTTAAGAGACTGAATAATTTATCTATTCTTAAAATTTTTTCTTTACCAAAAAAATATTTTAATAACTAATTCATCATAAATGGTTAAATTCTTTTTATACTTCATTAATTAAATGATTGATAAAAAAATTATCACCTAATCACATCATTTTGCGATTTGACTTTCTATCATCCAAAAATAATAATTCATCCAATTAAAAATAAATGGCTAATAGCATTTTTTTATAAAAATAAGTGCTAAATAGATGGATAAATTAATGCGGTGGGATGTTGGGGAGTGGCTAGGTACCTAAATGGCCTAGTTAACTAAATCTTTTTCCAATGCCTCATATTTGAAATGGTAATAAAAATATTTCTTTGGGGACACAAAGGCAGGCATGCACTCAAAATATGTATATATATTTTTTCTTGCTTAGGTAAATGAAATTGCAGCAAAAATATATATAGAGACAAAAAGACCGCCCAATAATTCACTGTCTCTTTTAGCAAAATCATTAAAAGTATTACCCAGTAATGTTAACGTGGACAAACTTTATTGGACTACTTTGCTTAGTATTAATTTTACAATTTTTAACATTCTCTAACCTAAGTACGGCGCAGATATCCCACTGTTTTGATCACGTCCACTTTATCCGATGGCCAACGTTAGTCAAAAGCGAAATTTGAACGGAAACATCCTAGAAACTCTCTTGGAAACGCATCCCCCCAACCCTCCACTTTGCTTTTATACATAGTGCTTTTGCCTTTTAGAGCCCAAAGGCGCAGCCAAGACCAAGACTCTTCCAGAGATGAGAAGCAAAAATCTAATGTTAAACTTGAGAAGATCATCAAAGGATGGTGGAGGTGGGCGATCCAAGCCAAATGAAGGATGTAAAAGACACCCAAAGCACAGGCAATCACCCGGGGTTTGTTCACTTTGTTTAAGAGAGAAACTTTCTCAGTTATCAGCTCATTCTAGATCACGACGTCGTACTACTACTACTATTGTTGCCTCTTCTTGTTATTCTTCTTCTTCTTTGTCATCTTATCATTCTTCATCGTCAGTTTCTTCTTCTTCCTCTCCCATGCATCGTTATCGTTATACTAAAGACGGAAAGGGTACTTCTTTTTCTTTGTTATTGTTTAGTGGCAAGAATATACTCTCCAAGAGCAGATCAGTTGCTTTTGCTTCGAGAATGAGAAGCAAAGAAGGTGATGATCATCATAAGAAGGAGAAGAAGAAAGGTGGGTTCTTGTCAAAGTTGCTCCACCCAAGAAATACTAAGAGAAAAGAGGAACATACTGGTTTAGGGCGTTCTAGGCTAAGAGAGAGATTTTGACCAGCAAGGTTCATTTATGGCATGCTGTTTGTTGGATTTTTACTTGTTTCATTTTCTTTCATGCATAAGTTTCCTTGATAGATTAGAGTCCAACAAACTTTTTAATTAATCTAAGCAAATCTAGTCCGAGGAGCCTATCATTGTTGATCCAAGCATGAGCACTTCTAAATTTATACAAAAACAGAAGAAGAAAAAAAGAACATTAAGCAGAATTACATGTTAAATGTATTGTGTATATACATCTTTGTATGTTGATTGATGTAAGCAGATCGGCTCTTTGTTTCTGTCTCTACCTGCTAAGTGCTGACAAAAATAAGGTATTGTAGTTTCAGAAACTTTTATGGTACGAAATTGTTTAATTCTTTTGTTGTTCCTTCTTAGTGGAATGGCAAGGAAAAAGATTAGAGAATCAATTGGTTTTGTTTTCATTTGCTTGCCGTTTGTGAAGGAAACGTTGTTCCACATATTACAGCAAAAACATTCTGGCAAAACCCTAGTCTGATTAATCAGCGGCACAAGCTGTGGGCTGACCATATATATAAATGGCCCTGTCGTACATGCATGATCTCTCCATCCAAGAAATTTCTTGGCCTTGCCAAAAAATTCAAAGATTCAAGCTTCTTCAACTATACATAACTATACTTTTGATTTATATTTTAGGACCTACTACTTATCAACTCAAAAGTAGAAAAGCCTTTGTTGACAGCTAGTAGAAAACAATATGTCTTAAGTTCTTAGCAACTTCGTATATGTGGTACAAGAAATTAGTAATATATATATATATATATATATATATGGACATGTCTGGCACAAAAAAAAAAAAAAGAAGAGATCAAATTCTTGGCAATTTCCGGAAGTTCAAAGTCAAAATCTTTTATGATGAGATTTAAGTTAACAAATTTGATCAGGGAACCTGTTAAGTTTAAACACTTTGAATCAGTCTTCTTCAGCAGCAAGAATTAAGGATATACTTTGCTTCCTCATTTTTAGGCCAACACAGACGCTATTTACTAGTATATGTTTACCTTTTTTATCAAGAGAGACAAGGGTGGGTTTACATTTCAATGAAGCTTGAAATTTCCATTTTAAAGATCAAAGAAGATTACAGAAGTCAATGTTTCCTTATACTGATTAATCAAATTTTTTTTGTATTAGTAGGTTTTTTTTTTTTATTTCACGATAATAATTCTTTTAGAAATAAACTCTAATTCAACCATCTTACAAAAATATGAACATTACTTGCATTCAAACTCCTTGAATAAAATTTTAAATGATTAAATAGTTTGTTATTGGTAAATTGCCTTTAAATAAGAGGAAGGATAGTGATCATTGGTGAACCCAATTAATCCCAAAACAGAATTATATTTTCTTACATTTTTTATAGCAAATATCACATTAAATTAGTTGAATATCGAATATTTGATTCAATAATTAATATATATGTGATGTTTCTTGCTCTTTTGAGGATTTTTTATTTTCTTTTTTTGTCAAATAATTTTTTTATGCTTAAAGCTATGAAGGATTGAACCATAACCATTAGAACTAAAAGTCCAACATATAATATCTTGTATATATTAGTAACATTAGTATATATTATCTTGTATCATGTGCTGAAATTAGTTTCTAACATACATACATACCAAGAAGATGTCAAGATTTCAATATTCTAAATTGCCAAAGTTAAGCAAGTTCTAATAGATTTAAAGCTATTACCGTCATAACTAACCAATAAATTTGAAGCTAATAGGTTTGGAATCAAATTTATATCCTATCAACCTACCACATTGGGAATATCACGTAAGATGCGGTTAAGCTATTATTCATAATCGTCTGTGACAGATTCATTTCACGTGATCATCAGAGGTGACACCGCATCAGATTTGGCTCAATAGTTTGATCCATTGCAATCACTGTCTTCCTTGGTTCTGTCTGGTTTTTTTGTTTAGTTGTTTTTCTGTTTGTTTCTGCCTGAAAGTCTTTTAACTACTATAATATTATACTCCGTACCAGACATGGATTTGGTGGGAATGAAAATGAATTTCATATAGGAAGAAAATGGTTTAGTTTTGATTCTAGTTGATGACGAATTAAGCTTTTCAGAACCCCATTTTTTAAGCACGAATTAAGATCTTTCAGTAAAGTCGTTGGAGGAAGAATTGTATGCCTGCCGGGCACTAATTCAAGTCCTGACGTTTAGAATAGGCCGCCTAAACCAAGAAGTCAAAATAAATATGGGTTGAAAATTGTGAGCCTGCTAGCCCCTGGACCTCTAGCCTGGCAAAGTCGGAATCCATGTTGGGCAGCATCTCAGCTAAGTGGACCGTCACTAACGAACTCTGCTGTCCTAGCTGATGACTCGGTAAGGAGGCAAATCGATTCACACAACCCTTCGTTACTAAGTAGCTACAGAATTATCTCAAGCCCAACAAAACAGGCTCGAAAAACCACATTCTATTGTCAAAGAAAGCATTATGTCAAAGTCATACAGTGAAATGGTCCCAACTCCCAACCCAAAAAAACAAGCTGATTGCTTACAATTGGCTGTTAAACGGGCAATGCAACACTCATAAAAGTTGACGTTGAAGTTTCACCGAAAATGATATTAACTCACACCCTTCCTTGCCACTTTCAGTTTCCACTTGCCTGAAATTAAAAGGCCCACAAAAAAAAAAAAAAAGTTCCATCCCCTTTCGTTTCCTTTGCTTTCCTTTCTCAATTACTTTTCCTTCAATGTAAATGCGTTTTCTTTTATTGTTTTGTTTATTGTGTAATCAAGGTTGGTTGAGCTAGGGAAGTGAAACAGTTTGCTACCCTCTAAACATCCAACCAATGATTCAAATACGCGAAACAAAATGGGGTACGAAACCTTTGTGCTTTCCAATCATTTAGGTGTTTAATGGGTCAATTTAATTCCCACTAAAAATGCAAAACGTTCCAATACTTCCAAGTTCCAACTACCCCCTAACTTGCGTGCACAGTAGTTGACTACTAGTCATTTTTTGTTTTTTGTCTCATCGTACGAGGAAAGTGTTTCTTCATTTTGCTGAAATCTATGTTCCAATTGTTATTTTCTCTCATTTAAAATTCTATCACCAATGGATGATGAATATACATTTCAAAACAGGAGGTAAGCGTAGGCTAGACTTAACATGTGCATTACGGGTGTCATGATATGGACTTAGATTTCCAATAGTCATGGTGCTGAAATGTTGATGATATTAATGGAGTTGATGTTCAACTAATCAACTCTCGGCATTATTCACACATCTCAACATCGATCACGCTCAATCACGATGAATTCCCATTATGTACGTATATTTCAGAAAGCTAGACATTTTGGTGTCAAACTAGGTGATCATGACTAAACTATCCAATAGCACTATATGATCCATAGTCATCTCTTTGGACACATTTTGAAAAGTACATTAGTGAATATGTAATGCTTGAAGCACGTCTTGTCTTGGATACTAATGTAATAATGCTTTTTTAAGTTTTAAATTAGTTCAACTAGCCAAAAGGAACTCCGTACAGTTTTGGGTTTGAGGTCTTTTTGCATGTGCTTGTGCCTCCCGTTCTTTTTTGACTATGAGTGTAGCGAGATTAATTTGGATAAAATTAAAAATAATAATAATAATTAATGTAATTGTGATTAAAAAATTTTTAAGTAAAATTTATATTGAATAAATTTTATTAAAATTGATATTTAAATTTAATTGATGATAATTAGAGTTTAATTATATCTCATTAGAGGTGTAATTGAAAAATATTTAATGTTGTTTCGTTTGGGGCATGTGAATCCTCAATTCTGATTTTATCAAAATTATTTGGCTTTGGGAGGTCTCGTTGGTTCTCATATTGGATTTGGATTTGAATAATCGGGTATTGAATTGATTTTAGGCTTTAAGCCTAAACATAGGTTTATTTGGTGTTTTATTTTTGGTTTATTGTCTTAATAAAAAATGATAATTAATAAAAAATAAAAAAGAAGATATTAACAAATGAATTTAAAAAAATCAAGTATTTGATATTTGGGATTCAATCCCAAAAATTTAGCCTAAATAAAATCAAAATCAAATCACAAAACACGATAATATCAATAAAGAGAATGAATCAGATAATAAATGGGTCAAATCTATTTGAGATGGGTTTAATTTTTGTCATTGAATGAAATCTCTAAAATTTTTTATAAATTGTGCCCAAAAATCACGCAAAGATACACTGAGAGATTGGAGAACACTAATAAAAGGATATTGCATTTTTGTGGCGTAAAAAGGCTTATTTTTTTTGGGATTGCTCTAGGATTTTTATTTTTATTTTTTGGATCTTGAAATTTTGGTATAGTTTCTAGGTTGATCTTTAAGGTGGGGTTGAATTTTCGGAGTGGAGTGTTTTTTTAAAATTTTTTTTTAGTTTTAGATTACTGTGTTTTTTCTGAAAAACCACTTGAATCATCTGATAAAATTGATATTTTTGGTGGTCGGAATCTAGGATTCCCATTGTTTTTTGGTTTTTTCTTTATCGTTTTCAGCGTTCCTTTGAATTTCTCGGTGAGCTTTAAAGAGGGGTACGAGATAATCTGTTCAAAAAGAGAGAGAGTTAGGTTGGTTTGAGAAAAATAGAAAATTTTTATTTTTATACAATGTTGGAACGATGCCGTTTTAGGATTCCTTAACTTGTCTAGGATACACAGGAATCCGCACGTCGCTTGCGTACAGCACCCGATTTATTTTTAGATTTTTTTTATTTATTCTTAATTTTATCTATAATTATTATTTTACTCATTACTTTAAATTAAAAATTTTATTATTTATTTTAAAATGTCTTTATGAATTTAATTAATTTATTTATTTATTAAAAAATAATAACCAAAAAAATATTTCTAAAATAAATTTATGAATACTATCAAACTATTTGAAAATTTTTTATGAATTTAAATTTTTATAAATTTTACTAAATTATTAAAAAATTTTATAAATCAATTTTTATAAAAAATTATTATTAATAAAATATTTTGTTTTGATCTTACAAAATAATTGGAGAATTTACATATTAAATTAAATCTTACTAAATTATTTGAAGATTTTACTAATTATTTTTTTGAATAAAATATATTAATAAATTTGATAACAGAACCTCTTCAGAGTGAGACATTAATCTTTATAAATACTCATGAAGTAAAGAAGTTATCTTAAATTACTATCAATCTATTTGAGTAAATTTATAATTAATTTTTAATAATTAAATGATTTAAAAAATTATAAGAATATTTTAAGGTTTAGATAATTTGAAATCAAACTGATACTATCCATTGGATGGGTGCTGTGAATGTGCTATAACTTTTTTCACACATAATTACATTTTTAAACTTAAAATATAATTTCTTAGATCATAATCTATTATTAAAAATACTTCAATTAATTTTAAAATTTTTTTAAATGAGACAGATTCGGTAAAGTGAGCAATAGCATTTAAATAAAAAAAATTGATAATAACTCTTAAAATTATATCTAACGGTAGGTTTACGAATTTGTACATTATAGCAAATATAATATTTAAATGTTAAAAATAATTAATTTAGTATTTGAATTATTAATATGTAAATTAATGTTATATTTATTTTTAATATGATTAATTTTTTAAATATTATATTAATTAATATATTTATAATTTAAATGTCATATAAAAAAATTTAAAATTTAAAAATTATTAAAATATTTAATTTAATTTAATTAATGACATTATCTATTATTAAAACTTGCAACAATCAGCTGCCACATTTATATCTGAAAATACAACTGCATATTTGACAGTTGGCATGAATAGATCGTTGTAATTGGATTCCCTTCAGCTGTCGACACAATTGCTTGCCACGTAGCTTTCTTGAGGTGCGACTCCTTACCTATTTCTCACGCCACAACTGTCAATTCGAAATTTATTCTTGGCCAAATATAAAACTACAAATTAATTAGTAAAGAGTAAGGACAACACATCATCAGTAGCCATAATTACGTGCAATGGTTAACAAGTTTCGACCACGATGAAACTTGTCAAGTCTTAATATTCACATATTATCACTATAAGATTTCTTCCGGTTAATTTTCAAATTAATATTGTTGAAAAAAATAATTTTGTTAAAAAATGCCGGCTATAAAATTTAAGAAACAAAGAAAATAACAAATTTAAAGAAGATTTTGACTTCAAAATTAATGAGAAAATTCTCATTTAAATGTCAATTTTTTAGGTCACAAAATGTATTTATTTCATTCTTCATCATCAGTTGAGAAGTCTTTCAAATTTATTTTAAAATTAAAATATTTATAATAAAACGAAGAAAAGAAGATAATCCTTAGTCAATAATTGCATGATCTGATAATAAATTATTATAATTTTATTTTTAATAATTAAAATTTAAATATTAATAATTTTAAATATAATTATTCACAAAATAAATAAAATGAATAATATAACTTTAAATTTCTCTTTTGAAATATAAAGAAAGTAGCAAATCCGCATTATCTCATTTCATGCTTTAAAATTCCTCTTTACAATGAGCTTTTAATACATATTTAACAATGTTAAATTCATAATTAGATTTATCAACAGGTTGAGTTATGTTTTGAAACGAATCAAGTCAAGCTTTGGACAATAATTTGTAAGTTAAAGCGAGACTAAATCTATTTAAGGGTTGCTACTCGATCAATTAAGCTCCATTCAACTCAACTTAAATCTTAAATAAGATTTTTGAGTCCAAACTCAAATCAAAATATTATTTAATTAATAAATTTTAAAATTTAAATTAATTATAAAATATATTAAAATAATTTAAAATAATAATATTTTAATATATATATATATATAATTGTCTACAAATTGAATCTAATGGACCGTTCCTTGAGTAAATTTGTAAAAACCAATTGTATTAAGTCTAATCCAACCCATAAACAAGTGTATATTAGTCGTTGACACCCATAAACAAGGATGCAGTTTTGATCACTGGGAATACAATTGTTAAAAGCTTTTTATTTTGTGCTTTCATAGTCTATTTAGATGGATGATAAGATTGATTTCGATGCAATCAAAAATAATAATAAGAATTATTATAGTTGCATTTGAAAAAAATTATTATGACTATGATTGAAAAAAAATTCATAAAAAAATATATGTTGAATGGACCTCACGAAATTAGTATTTGAGTTCAATTGATAGTGCGATGAGCTCAACTGCATCACATTGAAAGTGTAGTGAAATCCAAACCCCACTTAATTTTATCTATTATTGACAACTTATGTATAGCTTCTACGTCATGGAATCAGCTAGTATTTTGTATTAACAAGTAATTCTACTGTAATCCTATATGCCTTTAATGAACTTATCATTCATTTTCTTTTTTGAAATTTTTTGCATCAAGCAATGTTCGGAAAGAAAATCTAAAATATGTTTATGAATTATATGTAATATTTTTATTTAATATACATATACTTTGTTTTTTATTATTTATTTTTATGACATATTGACATTGTTAGCTTTTTAGATGAGATGGTAATCTAAGAGGAGATGAATTGAATCTCTCTAAATTCTTTCTCAAAACTAGATTTTAATAGAATTGAATAGAAATAAAAACCAATATCAAAATATAATACAAATAACAATAAATTGATAATCTTAAACCAAATCCAAAGTAAAAAGATAGGGATAGAAAAATCAAACACAATGATTTATAGAGGTTCGATCATTCTTTACAAGGCACCTACGTCCTCTCTTCTTAGTTGTCCACACTAAGACTTTAATTCACTATTCTTGAATTGAAATTACAATTCTATCTTTTTCTTAAGACTTAGATAGCAACCTAACACTCTTTACTTTCTAAGCTAAGTAGCAACCTTTTAATCTCACAAATTCAAGATAATACTTCACCTCTTAATTACAAAACAACTTAATAAAAATGTAAATTTAAAACATCACTCAAAGGCTAAGTGTTTGCCTAATGAAGTACAAAGAAATTTGATGAATTAAACAACACAATATAGCTTAGATACAACAAATACAAAAGATATAGATTTTAAGTTCTACCAACTTTTGATTCTTTGAGAGAACAAAATATAGTTTGTTGGTTTTTACTTTATTGATTTATTAACCTTTTTGGTATGTTGGAATGCCCAATTTATAGAGGAATGAGAAACTAGCCATTTAGGGATGGTTTAGAGTTGAAAATACCCATTGAAGCTTGAAAAACTAGCTATTGGAGCATTCTTGGCATAAAAGATCAATCCTTTTGGTACCAATCGATCCTTTTTCAGGTGATCGATCTCTTAATCTGGATGATCAATCCTTTTTCAAATCCCAGAGTAAAATTTTTATTATGGATAAAAAAACCAATCGATCCCTTTTTAAAGGGATCGATCTTGTCCAGTAGGTTGGTTGTCTCCTATTTTGCACTATACTTATTAATTTGATTATATCTTGAGTTATACAAATCCAAATTAAAAAACCGTTTAAAGATTTAGAAACTAAACTTAAAGAGCTTTCTATCCATATAAATTTATTACCTAATTCATTGTATACGAATTATAGTAAATTTTTAAATCTACCTTTAATGCAATTTTTAGACAACTTCAAAATGTCTAGTAAAAATTTTAAATATTTTCTTAAAAAATTTAAATTTTGATTTTGTTTAATCCATTAAAAAGTAGATTCAATGAACTTTTTCACCTTATAAAATTCAAATATTAAAGCTTTGTTAATTAATACAGAAAAATAAAACAAATTCAATGTTGAAATTTTTGTTCTTATAAAATAACTTTCTTAAGTTAATATATTTCTCAAAACAAATATTATCAAAATTATATCGAATTCAAAATGAATAAGTTCGCTTTAAAATCAACAATTGAACTTCCATTTAAACTCAAATAAATAATGTTTAAAGATACATTTGATTTGAAAAATAAGATCACATAAAAAAATTTTATTTAAACTCTGAAAATCATATTATTTATTTAGTATTAAAATAATAAAACTTAATCATGTATGAATTTATGTCTAGGGGAGAGCAATAATCGGCACAAACTGACCCTAAACTGATCATTGAATTAAAGTTATTCGGTTTTTTTGGTTTAAGAAATTAAATCGATTTTGTAATCGGTTTAAACAGTTTATTCGGTCAATTTACAGTTTTGAATACTACGAATCAAACAGACCGAAATGAAAAAATCAAATTTTAATGATTTAATAATTAATAAAATATTATTTAAATTTAAATTATTTTGATTTTTTTCAATTAAACAGATACCCGTTTACCCTTTCCTAATACCCTATTTACAAAACCTTAAAATCTAAATTCTGCATTTTCCTTTCTTTCTCCCTCACACTTCCTTGTTGACACATCTCATATCTCTTCCCACCTTTCACATTCATGCCAGACTTTTAGATGCCACCAGTGATGACTGAAAAGCCCAAAGCCACCCTCTCAACCTTTGTGCCCCTCTTCGGTTGTTGCTCAACCTCCTTTGTGAAACACCATTAGGAACCAGTCAGCAAGCTCTTAGCTTTAAAGGATGATTTTTCACCTTGCAACTTCAACACGTAGCGCACACTCTCTCACCTTGCAACATCTACTTTCTCTTGATTTATTGGTATTGTGGCAAAAACAGTAATAAGATTCTCTTCTTTGTGGTTGTCGGTGCACATGATTAAGACCTTAGATTTTGTTAAAAAGAGGTTTTAATCTTTTGTTTTTTGCTCTATACTGTTAAAAAAACTATGCATGTAAAAAAGTTATAAATGCATAGCAATTAGCAAATTATGGTTCAAGCTAAATTTTGAAAGGCATTTTGTCGCTTATTGGAAGGAATATTTGAGTAGATTTTAATTTTGTAACATATCTCTAAGTAAAACCGATGAAATCGACCAACTTAAGTCAGTTTAATTTTAATATTTATCTTATTAATTCATTGATTCGAATTTTTTATAAGATTAAATCAGTTTAGTCAGTTTTTATATTTTTTTTATTGAATTAATCGAATCAATCATTTGCTCTGTTGATAATAACGAATTCAATTAATTGCAAATAAATGTATTTAGTGTTTAATATGATTTAACTTTAACATATTTATTAGATAATATAAATACGCATGAATCAAATCAGGCTTATAATAACTTACTCGGCTCAATAATACAAGTTACATTGCCTTCGTACCTATTCTCTTAAGAGTCTCCAACCAAAAAATAAAAAATAAGATAAATTATAAGTTAATAATATACCAAAATTTTTTTATTATAATACTTATTTAAACATAAATTTTTATGTTATTAATTAAAAAATTATGATTTATTATTGTACTCTAATCTATTTTTTTACATTTCAATGTTAAAATAATTCAAAAAAAAAAAAAAAAACCCCGATTACACACGGAATGTGATTTTGTATGTAACTATTTTTAGCAATCTATCATAAAACTTTTCAAAGGCTACTCTATTAATAGTCGTGCTAATGAGGGGGGAATCTCTGCATTCAAGAAATACAGAATTGGGAACATTTGCAATCACCAATAGCCTAGAGCAACATTACTAATTGATCAAGCAAGCTGTTTTGGTTCATTTTTGGCCAATTTCTAACATAAGTGGTCAGTTCCATGGTGATTTTATGAGGAACATAGCAGCATTGCCATATCCCACACCGAGTAGAATAAAAGGTAAGGAGGGGGAATGAAGTGAATCCCCATGATTCCATGTTTCTGAGCGAGACAAATAGTGAAAGTAAACATGACAAGAAAGCTACTAACCTTTGTGATCTAACGATAAAATATAAAAGTTTTAATTTTAATTTTAATGATTAAAATTTAAATTTTGATATCTCAAATTAAAAAATGTGATAAGGACGGCATTCTTGATTGGTTCACGGATTAGAAATTTCAGATAAAAGCTGATGGTCAGCTGGGGAGGCGCTGCCACAACCATGAGATGATGGTCCCTCGATGTCTCAACGGTGCTAAAACGAGCAAGTCGCGTTGAACAAAAGTGAACCAAAAGTCGGAGGAAGTGTCACGGGAATTTGAAAGCAACTTGTTCGAAGCAAAAAAAACGACCTAATAGGCTAAAGGCCTGAAACCCCACGAGTCTACAAATTATCGTCGTCTTCAATAAATTTTTTTGTATCCCTCCGTCCAGAAACTCTTTGGACCTCCCCCCTTAACGGCAACGTCCTTTAACATTCATTTTGTTTTTGTATTTATTTATAAATCTCAGGTATCAGATTAAAACACCTGATACTCCATAACCCTTTTCACGTGAGTCCATCTCTCTCCCTCTCTCCTCTCTGATTTCCTTTGACCCTTCTACCAATTGGAGTGAACCTAGCAAATTAAATAAATTCTTAATTAATGAAAATATTTAAATAAAAATTTTTAGATAAAGTTTGTGCAGTTTTTAATTAAAAATAATTAAATTAAAATTAAAATTAAAATTTATAGATTAAAAAATCTTATTATATATATTTAAGTGTATGTAATATTTAAATTTTTAATAAATTTGATATATATATTTTAAATAATTAATTTAAATAAAAAATTTGACAACACTTTTATTGTTTAATAAATACTAATCAAATTTATGTTATAAATAATATTTTTAATAATATTTTTATTAAACTTTATCAATTTATTAATATAAATTTTTTATTTACATTTTAATTAAATCATTTATACTAAAAAAAATCACAAAATTCAATTAAAAAATTTCTATCTAAAATTTTCTTCCTAACTCGTTCAAATCCTTAATTTTGGGGCACATGATTCTCTTCTTGAGATCCACACCGTCCATTCCCCGTCCTCTCCTTCTGCAGCCTTTGTTACTTTGGTTTTAGAATTTAGAGTTTATGAACGAGGCTAACTAATTAATGTAAGGAGCAAAGTCAAAACCTCATCACTCTCTTCCATATTTTTTGTTTGCGTCATCATAAATTTTATTGCATAATAAACATTTATCTTAAACAAGCCTGAAAGCTAATTGGAACATAGAGAATTGTAGTAACATTTCCAAATTAATTTTTGAATAACATAATATAGCATTAATTATTCATATTATCCATTACTTAATATTTACTACTTCTATTTTGATTTGTTTAATTCAGACATAGTAAAAGAATTTTGACTACATCGAACTCTTAACCCAATATCAGTAAATTCCACCCGCAAATTTTTCCGCATGTATTGGATGGCCCATTAACCACCAAAATGGGTAAGTGAGTAAAAAGTTTAATTTTACTGACGTTATAACTTATCCAAAATTCACAAATATTAAAAATTACTGTCTGTGCCTACATTTTATTAATAAGGGGATATACTTTTTTTTTTTTAAGTTTTGGATTTTGGATAGGAGGTAAAATTAAAATTTTAATGATAAAATTAAAATTAAAAATGTAAATATGTGTTTCAATATAAATATAATAATAAATTATTACATAAATTTTTTTTTATTTTTTAATTTTATACTACTCACCTATGGAGTGCTATTGAAATACAACTCATGATGCAATTGGAGGCCAAAATCCTCCCCAATCTTCAAACATGAGTAGAAAAACAATTTCCTATCCCAACTGTTACATTCTTTTAATGAGATTCAGGTAGTTTTATAATTTGTACGAATACATTTAAACGTATTTTGACTATTGGGCCCCACCAAGCGAATCCCGGTTAGAGACTAATCTTATAACTTTTTAAAAGCGTTATATTAACTTGAAATCTCAAGTTTACCCTCGTATTTTCTCTTTCAATTATTAAACGAATTTATTTAATTATTTTATTTATTCCTCATATCTACAAACCAAAAATTCTATTTATTTATAAGCCAACCACAAGCTCTAGAGCGACAGAGAGGCACCAACAAAGAACAAAGGCAAGAACTAAAACCCAAATATAGTAATAATAATAGGAAAAAAAAAAAAAAGAAAACAGAGCCGATGGCTTTTGCTTTCTCTCGCCAACGCAGAGGCAAAGAGAAACCGAAAAAAGCGTGAGTTGGGGTTTTGATTCTCTGCTATTCGCTTCCTTATAATGGCGGTGCGTCGACATTGTTTCTCGGCTGTTCCTTTCTAGCAAAAAGAAGAAGAAACGGTGCTCTTGTTTTCTTTGTTCTTTTAGGAGGAAGAAGAAAAGATGCAGAGGCGGAGGCGGAGAGTGGTGGTGCTGCTGAGGAAGGTCCTAATGTGCGCCACATGCACAATAGCGTTGGTAGGACTGCTCTCCGGCCACGTGCACGTGTTCCCTTCTTCTAGAGTCTCCGACTTCTCTGATCTTTACAAGCTCCCTACCTTCACTCAAGTATCTCTCTCTATCTTTGATTTAGGGTTTTCTCTTTTTCCTTCATTTCCCTCTCGAAGCTTCCGTGTTCTCCCATTGCCTTATATGTTTTACTTCCCAGAAAATAAAATTTATTCATGATTTGTTTCCATAATTTTTTTAAATTTTTGTAAATTTGATCTTATTCTTTTGGTAGGTATACTACTAATGTGGATTTTTCTTTCTTTTTTTAAATATTTATTTTTCTGCTATGATTTGCGTATTGATTTCATTAAAATTTTCCATTTTTGTAGCAACGTGAATTTAATTACCAAAAGTTAAGTAGAGAGAAAAAGTGGACGCACGAGCTGGCTCCGCCCCATTTATCGAAAGAGCAGGCCCCGCCGCATCTTTCCAAAGCTCCTCCTTCATCTCACAAGGTTTTTGCGTTTTCTCTTCATTTAGTGTATAACCTGTTTGGTTTCTCAGAAAATGTAACTATAAGAAAACCAAAAAAAAAAAAAGGTAAAAAAAATAGTGGCTATTCTTGGATTATATTCCTTTACATTGTGTCCTTCTTGTTTTCTTTAATCCATTTCAGTATAGAGTTGACTGGTTGTTTAAAAATTCTTCTTAATCCCTTTTGGGAGAGTTGATTTATTTACCGTCTATTTAGCTTGCTAGCTTCTTCTTGTTGTTGTGATGAGGATTGTGGATTTGTGGTTCAAGTCAAGTAGGTACATATATTGATGCAAAGTAGTCATGCATCTTTCATGTTTTCACTCCTTTAGAATTGACAGTTGAATGGTGCCAGTGGAAATCTGGATTTTGAAAAGTTGTGGAAGCCGCCTGCAAATCGTGATTTTGTGCCCTGCGTACAGCCTAGTTCTAATTATACAGGTAAGGAAGTTGTTAATTTTTAGTTTCCTTTTCAAGGTATCTATTAAATACTTGTAGACTGATTTTTCAACTTATCATTGTTTCTTTAGCCCCTGATGAGTCAAGAGGTTACCTTCTGGTTCATACAAATGGTGGGCTCAACCAAATGCGAGCTGGGGTCTGTATCTTCTTTCCTCTTCATGGTTGAATTCTAGTTTCATAATATTCATGCTGGCCATATCTGTTATATTTTGGTGCCCATGCTTGGGTAATGTGAAACTTGTTAGTATTAATTGATTGGAAGAAACATAGTCTTCTACCAAACTTTGGGACTATATTACTTGCACGCTTGTTTGCTACTTCTTTCTATAAGCTTGATCTTACTTGGTTTCTTCCTCTTATGATGGGATTTTGAATTTGGCTTACTTCTTTTGTATGTTGAAATATGTCGAATACTCCTACAACTTCGCACTGGTTCCAATTACCTTCAAGTGTGATGTATTCTGTCACCAGCCACAGTCCCTGACGGAAATAAAGACATTGAGATATCTGATCTCCAACAGATACATGCATGATTGTCCATGATAATATTAATTACATTTCCTGTAGTTACGGGATGATACTGAAAGATTAAAAGGCTACATGTGTTCAAGTTCACTGATTAAAATTTTGGCAATATAGCCATTGTAATATGTACTCCAATAGAATATCAGTTTTTCTTGATTATTTAGCTGACTACAGTCTCATTCTTGGATTGCAGATATGCGACATGGTAGCTGTAGCCCGCATAATAAATGCCACTCTTGTAGTTCCTGAACTCGATAAACGATCATTTTGGCAGGATACTAGGTAGCCTTTCTCCTTCAAGTAATATCCTTTGCAAAAGTAGTACTACTTTCTATCTCTGGCTGAGTTTCTTTCTGACTGATATCATGCTTCTTTGTTAACTTGCAGCAATTTCTCTGATGTTTTTGATGAGGACCATTTTATTAATTCTCTGGCTAATGATGTTAAAGTCATAAAAAAGCTTCCCAAGGAATTGTCTTCAGCTGCCAAAGTAGTTAAGCATTTTAGAAGCTGGTCTGGTTTGGAGTACTACCAGGATGAGATAGCTACCCTGTGGGAAGAATATCAGGTTTGTTTGCTGTCGACTTTATTGTGATTATTTTGCCAACTGGTTTTTTTCATTTTCCTGATGAAAGTACTCTATCAAATGCTCATTTTCTCCTTTTTTACCAGATTATTCGAGCTGCTAAATCTGATTCTCGTCTAGCAAATAACAATCTCCCTCCAGATATACAGAAGCTTCGTTGTCGTGCTTGCTATGAAGCACTTCGTTTTGCACCCCAAATTGAAGCAATGGGGAAAGTAATTAGTTTGACCTGAATATCAATTCAGTCTTTGGTATGTTTTTCTATATTCATCATACTTATTAAGTTGATATTGCAGTTGTTGGTGGAACGAATGAGGTCTTATGGTCCTTTTATTGCATTGCATTTACGGTATGAGAAAGACATGCTTGCCTTTAGTGGATGCACACATGGTTTATCTAATGTTGAAGCTGAAGAGCTAAAGACAATCAGGTATAACAGTTAGCAAGCTTTCTATATATATATATATATATATATATATATCCAGTGGAAGTTGAAAGAGAGTGGAAAGCTAGAGTAGTATAACAATATAACATTGTTTTCTAATGTATGTGATATGATATAGAGAACAATATGAGAAGTGTAAATTGGATAAGTGATCAACTCTTTGTTATACCACTTTCTGAATGTGTAGAGAAAACACTGTCTATTGGAAAATCAAGGACATTGATGCCAGGGAGCAGAGATCCAAAGGATATTGCCCCTTAACCCCAAAAGAGGTCGGAATTTTTCTCACTGCTCTTGGATACCCGTCAAACACCCCTATATACATTGCTGCTGGAGAGATATATGGGGGTGATACTCATATGGCTGATCTACAGTCTCGCTATCCCATTTTAATGAGTAAGGTAGGGAGTGGTGCCATTCTTTGCTTGGTGCTCCTTTATACAACTGATTATGCTGCTATGGTTTATTTAGGGAACTTTTTCACAGGGCCAGTAGTGAAGAAACAAAATTTTAAACATTTGAAACTTACCATTCATGGAAATTCAGTTATAGTCAACCTTGCTTTATTGAGATTATTATGCACAGTGATTTATCCAATATTATTGTGAGACTAACTGTTTGTGATCTTTAATACTGGTTTATTCATCCAGTTAGTCCATATGTTCTTAAATTAGTTATCATTCAAAATTTCCAATGCAAGTATGTCATGTGTATTTCTCACTTGTGATTGGTTGTGCCTTTTTATTCTCTAAATTTTGTAATGGACTTATGAAGAAAGCAGTTAACACTGACTGAGATCTTTGACCATTGGATACTATTTTTGTTGCTATTTGGATAATCGTTGCGATGTTTTGTACAGTCTCCTCTCTCTCTCTCTCTATGGTTTTCTCGTGTGTGAATGCAAATAAAAATGTATGTAGATACAGATAACTGGACACACCATCTCTATAGGTCCTGGTGAAAGTGTGATGATAATTTTGTTTGATATTTTCAATATAAAGGAATAAGGATGAACATGGGGTTAGAATGTAGTCTTATATCTTGTGAAATTTTGAAGGAAAAATTGGCGTCTGTTGAGGAGCTTGAACCATTCACCAATCATGCATCTCAAATGGCGGCACTTGATTACATTGTATCTGTTGAAAGTGATGTCTTCATTCCATCGTACTCTGGAAACATGGCGAGAGCAGTTGAAGGGCATCGTCGTTTTCTGGGACATAGGAAAACTATTTCTCCTGACAGGTGAGTCAATTTATTTTCTAAAACTCAACTCATTTTTAGTTACTTAACTACGATTCATATTCTAATCGTTTGTGGTGTACTTTCTGTACTCTCCTTTAGGAAAGGACTCATCCGTCTGTTTGACAAAATTGAGAAGGGGTTATTGAAGGAAGGCAGAAAGGTTTCCAATCGGATTATTGAAATCCACAAAAAACTGTATGTGGTTCTTGTCGTTAATTGCTTAGATGCTGCAGATTCTAGCTTGTGGAAGGAGGGGACTCCATTTTCCTCGTTCTGCTGCACTTAAAATAGCAAGAGTATAGATTTATATAATATTCGGTTTCCCCTTAACTTATGATTTCTTTTGTGGATTGTATAGGCAAGGGTCTCCAAGGAGGAGAAGAGGTCCTGTCTCAGGAACAAAGGGCATGGATAGGTTTCGTTCAGAAGAAGCCTTTTATGTAAATCCGCTGCCAGATTGTTTGTGCAGGAGGGTATCACAGAATGTGAATGCATCTATCAGTGTCAGATAGATGAGATTCTGTAGAGCGATTGCTTTGATTGAAGATCCCCTACGTTGTTGTTTAGTAGCTCCTTATTGAATGTTATCCATCAATTGGAGATCTTCAAGCTAGCGGTGCTACTAAAAGAAGGGGACGCGGACTGTGTATATCTTTAGTTTTAGGAAATTGGTTCCAATTCAATACATAGACGGGGGAGGACAATGGGTTAGGGGCTGCATTTTGATACATGTATAGGATGAAACCCAAGCCAGGAAATTCACTTGCTCTTGAGAAGTCTGCTAGGTTTCTACAATGCTATAGGCGATTCATTGGGCTCGTTATAATTGTACGCCACTGCATCTTCAAGAAATAATTGCTCTCTTCCATCTATTGATATTTCATTTGGCAATTGATTAAAATAATAGTGAAACCATATTAAAGTTGCTCTTTTTAACCCTTTCATTTTGCAACCCCTGCATTCTGCAAGTGAGTTCTGATGATTTACATTTAATTTTAAAGTGCTGAACGCTTTAGACATGATGAGCTCGCCGTGGGGACTGGGGTTAAACACCGATTGTAATTGGTCAGTTGTTTAACCCGAAGAGTATGTAGGATCCAGATCTGGGCCAAGGGTAGCCCAAGGCAGATGCAGACTCGTTTCTAATTTCTGTGGCTTTGGAATAGCAATCAGGGCCGTGAGTGGTCGGATGCTATAATTCTAACGAAGTCGGCCCACGCACACAATAAGAATCAACCATCAGGAATTGAAGATAGAGAGGAACAAGGATAACACAAAATCATCGACTCTCATGCATGCTCCACACGTACCCTCCTCTCGGGGCCCCTTACTCACGGTCACATATCCTCTTCTTATTTTCCCTGTTTCAAACTCAGTTGCAAAGAAGAAACGGAAAAAAAAAAAAAAAAAAAAAACATCTTTCACTGGTTGAAATTTGGGAACATAGAGGCAATGGGGGTCTCTTTCCTTTCAAACACACCTTCTTTGGTTGCTCTCGTCCCTGTCCCATCTCTCAACTCTAACTCTGTTGCTGCTAATAGGCACCTCACTCGGGCGGTAAGTATTTTTAACATTTTCTTTGGGAAATGCTAACTCATGGACTACGTTGTTCGAACTTGATTGTCTGAGCCAATGGCTACTGCAACTCATTGTCTAATTTTTTATTCTTGTTTTCATGTGTTTGAATTATCAGGGTGCTATTCCTTGTCGTAAAATTGAAACTGGTCATGTTTCCGGCCAATATGTTTTCCATCGTAGAGATGTCCTCAAATGCATTGGGGCAACAGTTGGCATGGTAAGAGCAAATTCTTTCTATATATGTAATCCTACCATCATCAATTTTTCTTTAGTTATTATTCACGAAGATGCTGGAAGAAATTGATATTTAGACCCTGAATTTTTCAAAGAACATAATAGACTGTCAATTCATTGTAGTTTGCAATTTATAGTGGTTTTTTTAAAAAAATTTAACGGCCTTTTTATGGCCTTAAGACTTTTGTTACTGTTCTTCATCCAATTAATTACGAGAATTACCATTTTTCTATTTGGAAACTCTATGTTGTTCTGGCTTTTCATTTTCATTGAAATACAGTGTCCAGCAAATATCCGACAGATATGGTGTGTAGGTCAGACACTCAAATATATGCGAAAATGTAGAAAAAATTGAATGTATCCATGTCAAACACATCCCCGTATCCCACACTCACCAGTCACCCCCGATTCTGAGATTGGTAATGGAAGCCAATGACTACTAGTTCGTACTGTAAATTCTTTGCCTTTAAACCGTTAAAGCCATGTAAGTAGATATATAACAATAAATTCTCCATCAACCGTGCCATACGATGAATGTGTGCTTCCGTGAATTAGAACGATGTGGCGATAAGTTTCTGCCAGTTTTGTTCTGTCTTTAGGAATTACTAGCAAGCTCAGGATCATGGGTTGAAATGGCAAGTGCCGCTGATTTAATACAACGACGACAGCGCTCTGAGTTTCTCTGTGAGTTCTCTTGTTTCTAGTACAGTTTCAACTTTAAACTGGCTACAGTACTCTAAATTGTATTTCAAAATTTTATTGTGCAGCAAGTATTAAGGAAACCCTGTCTAAAGCTATAAAGGTATATTTCTCTATCCTGCTCCTGGTCCACATTTCTGGAAAATGTAAAGAAGTCATGGTTTCAAGAGCCTGAAAAGTAAAGTCTGGCATTTGTGTTTGTGGACTTAAAGTTATGGATTAGCATTGAGTTCATCATGCGTGCAATGTTCATTATCTTAATGTTATCTTTCAAATATGAATTTCAGGGAAATCCAGATCTTATTCCCTCTATATTAACTTTGGCACTGAATGATGCTATGACGTATGACAAGGTCAGATAAACAAGACATGTTTTTAGAGGTTTTGTGGATGTTATGATTTATCTTCACTTTTTTCTATGAGATGGAAAAAAAAAAAAAAGAGGAAATGAAAATAGTAACTTTCTGCTGCTTAAGTTTGTAGGCTACAAAATCTGGTGGCCCAAATGGATCCATACGCTTCAGGTATGTCATGTTTTCTAGTTTTTACAAGCTGCATTATCCCAAATATGAGTTTGTGCTGAGGAACTATGCAAGATATGTCATTATTTATGCTTTACAAATATATAAAGTGAAATCAGAGAGGTTAATTGTGCAAACAATTTGCAGATGAGGGTTGTAGAATATTCCACTGGAGGGCAAGTGATGAGTGCTCTTTTCAAGGCAGCCTCTTAGTGTATTGACACTATGGTTTATAATATTTACTCTTGACCCATTTCTTGCTTTGAGCATGATGAATAGATAACATAAGGATTCCTTTACTTTAAGGTGTAAAATTTCGACGCAAAAAAAATTGGAGATTATGGTTGCCGATTTAATCTAATTTACTACTAATGAACAGGTTTTCTTCTCAGTTACTAACAGTTAAACCTTCCCTTTAGTGTGACTCAACTGAATTATTGGTTTAGCTTTTTATTCAAGTATTAACTTGATTTTTTATTCTCTTTTTTCTTGCCTAAAGCTCAGAGTTAAGCAGGCCTGAAAATAAGGGACTTTCTGCTGCTGTGAGTTTATTAGATGAAGCCAAGAAAGAAATTGATTCATATTCCAAGGGTGGACCAATTTCATATGCAGATCTCATCCAATATGCAGGTGATATGTCATAAACGCTTGATATTTCAAGTTAAACTTATGCCTTTTTTCATGGCCATCTAGCATGAGCGTTCCATTATGTGAGAAACAGGTAATGCTAATTCACCTGATAAAGCATTTGTTTATTCTGTATAGCTCAAGGTGCCGTCAAGTCTACTTTTCTAGCAGCGGCTATTCGAAAATGTGGTGGGAATGAAGAGAAAGGAAGTATATTATACGCAGCATACGGTTCAAATGGGCAGGTCTTTTTCTTATTATGTTGTACAGTTATTGTTTTTGTTTAAGCCAAAATTATATCATCTGTTGAAGACCCCTAAATGCACAAAAAGCATGCCATCTCAAGCAGTCCCATGGTCTTTAGCATCTGTTCCCTTACTGGTGTTTCCTGCCTCATGTTTGTGGTTTTAAGGACTAAATGTGATTCAAGTTGGCAAATCACTATGATTCTGATTCTGTTATATTGTGCCAACAGTGGGGCTTGTTCGATAGGCAGTTTGGACGAAGTGATACTGAAGAGCCAGATCCAGAGGGAAGAGTGCCCCTGTGGGAGAAAGCAAGCGTGCAGGAAATGAAAGATAAGTTCAAAGCAATTGGCTTTGGCCCCCGTCAGGTAGTGCCTCAATTACGTTTTCATCAGTCACTTTAGTTTTTAAAAACCCTATGTGATGCACCCAAGTTATAGCTTATAAATTGAACAAAGCACCCCGAAAGACATGCTTCTAGTCATACGAGTAAACCATAAGTGAATGTGAAAGAGTAATGGTGATTGTGACATGTTCAACGTTTTCATAAATTTGATCTCCTGCCTGAACTCTGCTTCACTTCAGAGTGCAACAGCCTTTATCTCTTTTAAGTCATTGCTTTTTTTTTTGCTGCTTTGTTACACATTTCATCTACCACTAGACTTAATATTCTACATTACCCATGTGGCTATGTCCATGCTAGACGTGTCATTCTAGGGTGCTTTAATCTTTCCTAATGTGCATGTGATTGCATGCATTTCAAGCCTTTTCAGATAAGAATGAGAACAAAGAAGGCAATAAATAATTGAATTGCGGGTAGACTTTTTTTGGTCACAATAATGAATGCACCCTAATCTAAGTCATTTATTTTCTCCTCATGGTTGATCAGCTAGCCGTGATGTCTGCATTCCTGGGTCCTGATCAGAATGCAACAGAGGCCCTACTGATCAGTGATCCCGATGTTTCTCCATGGGTTCAGAAATACCAACGTAGCCGAGAAACAGTGTCTCAGACAGATTATGAGGTTAGTTGATTATTTCTCCTTTTCCATTTCAAAGTTGTAATAGCTTCATCCTTGTACCTGGAAAATTGGAATTACTACCTGCTAATATTTAAGCAGAGGGCTGCGGTTAAGAAATTACAATAATATATTTTATATTTCCTTGTTACAATTTTCCTTTCATATATTAATTCCGGTTAAAATTGATTCTATTCCAGGTTGATCTGATAACTACGCTCACAAAGTTAAGCTGCCTTGGCCAGCAAATCAATTATGAGGCATACACGTATCCAGTCAAAAAGATTGAATTGAGCAAGCTCAAATTATAGGCAGAAGCAAATCACTGTTATCTAGAGAAGTACACGAACCTGCCTGGTTATCACTCCGGCAACAAATTTTCTAAGTTGAAAATATTCTTATCAGCCTTTGGGTTATAAATTTATTTGTTCATCCATCAGGTAGATGTTAGAAGGTAAAGAATGACACTTAAATTTGAGTATTTTTAACTCCACATCATACGATAACCTGATTGCAAACATGTTTGTTGTAACTTGTCAGCCACGATTGTCAAGGCAGCTTGTTTAAGTCCGCAACCTGACAAGCTGTTTCACCAATTCGATCATAACAACTCATGGTGCTAACGTTCAAACCTGAACCATCAATCATTAACATGCATGCATCAAAGGCTTAATCAAATTCAACAAAACCTCAGAAATATTAATCACTCTCCAATTCTTGGAAAAAATGTACTTTCAGTTTTTTCTTTGTTTTTCCTCCAACATAAACTTTCTATGTCTTTTCCCATTTTCTCTTTTTTCAGAGACTACAACATGCCTAAACTTATGGAAAATACCCCCATGAGAGGATTATTGTTACCACGAATCCGTTTCATCTAGATTTAGGAGATATAAGTTCAGTCCCACCCATGAATGGTCTTAATCGATGTGGAATAATAACCGAGCCATCTTCTTGCTGAAAATTCTCCAGCAAACAAACGAGGATCCTAGGAACTGCACATGCTGTTGCATTTAATGTATGAACAAATCTGGCTGCAGCAAGGTTGGTTTTACCCTTCTTGGAAGTTGTTGAGGGTGATTCTGATGGACGATACCGAATGCCCAGTCGGCGGCTTTGATAGTCAGTACAATTTGATGCACTTGATATCTGTTTACAGATAAGAGTTACACCAAAGGTTCAAAGGTATTTCCTATCCTAAGAGAAAAAGATTCGAAGATATTTCAAAATGTTCAACTGTTTTCCTCAACAAACAGAATTATTTCATACTTCAAGGCTATTTCAATTGACAAAAAAAAAAAAAATCACAGCTGGTAAAATTGACAAAAATAATTGAACTTGTAATAGGTAGGCAAAAGGTTATTTCAATACCTCACCGTAGCGTTCTAAACCTGGCATCCATGCCTCCACATCAAATTTACGATATGCAGGTGCACCCAGGTCCCCGGTAGCCATATCTAAAGATCTGCCAAGAAAGTAAAGATTGTCACAAATAACATAACAAAACAATAGAGTTAGTTAAGGTTAATGGGAGTCCATACACGAAATGCAATCCTAGAGACGAAAAGAGGTCTTCTTCAATTTTAATAAGCTCCTCATGATACATATCACTTTCCTCTGGTCTGCATAAAATAAACATTTCCACCTTGCTGAATTGGTGTACTCTATAAAGACCCCTGGTAAAAAAAGGCACCAGTTAGTTGATTCAGAACTTTGGATTTTTCAGTGATTTAAGAACATTCTTCACACCAACGACCAATTGGGTCAGCAGCATGAGGTGTTCAGCATTTGGAGGGTTACCCAAGTTCGAGGTGTATTCCCCTCCGCAGCCAAGGTAAGTCCTGTAGCTAGTGGGGTTGGGGGGGGGGGGGGGGGGGTCAAGGGTAGGGTAGAGTAGAATAGGGACTTCGATAAAAGAACATATTTCACCATTACCAAAGGAATTATAGTTGATACATGGGTAAAATAAAAATGAAACATAAGGTAGCTAATCACCTTGTTGCTGTGCCAGCAGCGCCAGCCTCAGTACGAAAACAATGGGAAAATGCCACATATTTTAGGGGTAATGAGGACTCAGCAACAATAGAATTCATGTGAATTCCCCCTACAGGAATCTCTGCGGTGCCAATGAGGCACTGGTCAGTATCCTCAATGGAATAAACCTGTTTAGCATTTGAAATAAGTATCAAGAAATCATCATGAAATACTAATTAAATTAACATGAACTTCCCAACTTTGCAAGAGTCTCTTTGAAGAAATTAAGTATTCTGATATCAGAATATTAAGAATGTGAAGATTCAAAAAGTTGAATAAAAAGTTAGTAGCCCCCAATTCAAGCTGAATCCAAGCTATTGATCCATTTCATGATCAAAGTGGTTCATTGAGTTTGATATCAGCTTTGACTGGTGATTTGTCCCAAAATGATACCCTTCTTATCTGAAACTGTTAGAGGCACTTGATATTTAATACAGCAACTACCACTTATTTTCTGGAAAAGGAACTACAACCAAAATATATGCAAACCTGCGTATTTTCTCCACGAGGCTGGAAGCCACATTTTTCAACAACAGATGACCTGACAATTTCCGGTGTTGTCAGTGGTGTAAAGCCCCTTTTCATGACTTCTGTCAGTGTCCAGTTCACGAGGGCCATTTCCAGCATCACTGCTTCATTCTTCAGGTAGTAAAATTTTGAACCACTTACCTAGACAACAACCAGTATAAGTAAACCTTAGCACCCTTGTCATTTGGAAGGCAAAGATTTTTAAAGCATGAAATGTGGTATATCATCCAATTTGATAAGTAAAGAATTTTTTTGTTATATAACAAGGTTTCATAAGAGTTGCAGAGTTTAGAAACTCCAGTGCCACATTATACACCCATAAATTTTCAGATTGCAACGTTGGAAACAAATTGCAAGAGGCAACTCAGTTCAGTATCTTCATTATCTAATTGAAAATAGTGCAGTCATAACCTACAGAAGGTCAAGCTTCCCAAATTGGTCATAGGTAATGAAAGCAACTAATCAACTAAAATTCACAGTTAAACAACAACCGAATTTAATTTAATTTACCAATAAAAACCCTTAATACAACACGTCAACAAATTAGAGATGCTTTAATTCCCAGTCCAAACAGAAGAAATACCTCTGCAGCAGCATCAAAATCAAATAGATCTAGCTCCTTCCCAATTTGAAGATGATCCTTGACAGGGAAGTCAAATGTACGGGGGCTACCAACCTACAATAATACAAATTGAACATAAAAGCGCTATGAAAACACCAGAAAGATGACATATAATGACTTAAATGCGAGAAATTAATCAAAGCAATATCGGTACAAAGATACCATATTCCTCAAGTTTGAATTATATTCCCCTCCAATTGGAACAGCCGGGTGAGTCATATTTGGTATACATTGCGCTTCAAGCTGAAGCTCATCACTTAATTTGATAAGGTCTTCTTCCAAAGTCACAAGTCCTTCCTTCAAATTCTTTCCTGAATCACAGAACCGTGAAAAACAAGTTGCATTTTCAAAACCAAAACAATTAAACCACAAAAATGAAACCAAGAAACAGTAATACATTTTGAGCAATACCTTCTTCTATGAGCTTTTGACGCTCAGAAGGTTCCAATTTGCCTTTCACCTTGTTTGCAACATTATTCCTTTCCCTTCGAAGCCGCTCAACTTCCTGCAATCTGTCAGCAAAATTAGCTAAGTAATATGAAATTTTTTTAAAAAAAATTCTTTTTCACATTATTACAGTCATTTTGAAGATTAATAAAGCAGAAAACGAAAATAAAATTTAACCTTTTGAAGATTCAACATTTTATCATAAAGTTCAAGGACAAGCTCCAAATTTGCATTGGAATTCCTATTCTTAATATTAACAGCAACGGCTTCTTTATTATCCCTTATCCACTTGAAATCTATAGCAGCCTTCCATTGCGGCTTTACAACTACAAAAAAAATTTAAAATATCAGCAATAGAAAAAAAGTTAAGAAAAGATTAGTAATTTAATGTAATTACCTTTATCATCGGAAATTTCGGCGGCGGGTGAGGTAGCCACAGCCGGGGCTGAAAGGGCTCTAATGAGAAGAGTAAAAAGCGGTGTTTTCGGTGGACTGTGGCGGGAAAATAAAGTGAGGTTTAGGGTTTTGGGAAGTGAACGGAAAATGAACCGTGGCGAGGAAGATGAGATTGGAATCGTAGCCACTTTTAGGGATTGGATTGTCGTCCCGCTTAAATGACAGTGTAACGCCATAGCTTTCGCCTCAGCTTGAATGATATGAGACTCTGTCTATTAAAGTTATCTTCTTTCGTAGAAATTAAAAAACTGCAAAAAAAAAAAAAAAAGCAATTTTAGGTTAACTTGACCAATCATGTCTAAACACGTGTTCTTCTGTCTCGCAGGAATAGATTCTATAGGACAGTGACAAACGCCGCCGTTTCCATTGCCACTTTTTATTCCAGTTTGAGATAAACGACGACGTAGTTGGATGTCGGCGCGGTGAGCCGAAGTTTTGAGAAAAAACCGCCTAGTTCAAGTTTGTGGACCAATAGGAAGCTAGTATGTCTCCACGTTGATCCAGGAGACATCCTTAAAATGGGCATCTAGGCCGTTCATCGAGGTTCCAAGAGACACAGCAGGCAGAACATTTAACCGTCCGATTACTAACAATTTGACCAACACCAAATGTGAATCAGTCACGTTTTCTTTGTCCACGCTTCATATAAATAAGCGTAAGACTTCACGTTCTTCCCTATATAAGATTCTTGCCTCCCAAGTTTCCGCGTCGTGCCCTAGACTTTTCTCTCCTCTCCAAATCTATCTCGTTATCGTCCTTAGCTTTCGTTTTACACAGAAAAAAAATTTAAGGTGAGCGTCTTAACTTCCCGGTTTTATGAGTTTTTCTTGTTTTTCTCTGTTGATTGATTATTTTAAGCTTTATGAAGAAATTTCGTAGAAATTTAGAGAATTTCTATTTTTTTTGTTGGGGAATTTAACTATATTTGATATGGTCAATTTAGATGGCCCGTACGAAGCAAACTGCTCGTAAGTCTACCGGCGGCAAGGCTCCAAGGAAGCAGCTTGCTACTAAGGTTTTCTTTGTACTTCAATTATTCGATTTTATCAAATTTTTCGTCGGTTTGTTTTATTTGTTCGTTTGGTGTAAAGAAAACCCTTTCTTTTGTCTTCTCAGGCTGCTCGCAAGTCGGCTCCGACAACCGGGGGCGTGAAGAAGCCTCACAGATATCGCCCTGGAACCGTTGCTCTTCGGTTAGTCATCGAATCAGTTCTGGTTGTTTTCCCCTAAAAATTCACTCTTTTCTTACGTGAGTTTGATTTGGGATTTTCTATTGGATGCAGTGAAATCCGTAAGTACCAGAAAAGTACCGAGCTTCTCATCAGGAAACTGCCCTTCCAAAGGCTTGTGCGTGAAATTGCCCAGGACTT
Source organism: Durio zibethinus (assembly GCF_002303985.1). The sequence continues at coordinate 30,759,339 of NW_019167937.1, read as the reverse complement.
TAAGGTAATACTAGTAAATTTGAATCAAACTTTGAAAATTGAGTTTATAATATGTATAGTTTTGTTCATTAAGGGGTGATTTTATATTGGCCTTTGTGGTTTGCAGACTGATCTGCGTTTCCAGAGCCATGCCGTGTTGGCGTTGCAAGAGGCAGCGGAGGCATACCTGGTTGGATTGTTCGAAGATACCAACCTCTGCGCTATCCACGCTAAGCGTGTTACAATCATGCCCAAAGACATTCAACTTGCCAGGAGGATTCGTGGTGAAAGGGCTTAATTCACTCTCTACAAAGCCTGATTGTTGCTCTAGAATGTGGTAATAGGCTGATTTGTACTTGTGATATTTGCTCAAGTATTCACAATTTAGGGTGGATTTCATCGAATTCGGATGCTGTAAAACCCTTAATTAGACTTTGATTCATATTCATTTAGGTGGCTTTAGTCGTATTTTGATGCCATAAAAAGTTAAAGCTAATTATAGATTTGGTTTGATCCGTTGTGTCTTCTCATGATCATGGAAATTAGAAAATAAAAAACTTTGACGGTCAAAAATCCTTGCGAGCCGCATGGTTTGATCGACGGTTTCTATTACAAATGACGTAGAGACCTCATCCAAGAACTAAACGTATTTCCGATGACAATGATGAGGTGTGGTGATTGTTATTTTTATGGATTCAGAAAGTAACCTGCATATCGTATGAAGCAAAAGAATATGATGAACACAAGAAAAGAAGAAAGGGTTTCATCGTGGTAACAGTTAGCAATGGCTTAATTAGTGTAAGATTTAATTCATTTTAGTTGTAACGTTTCTCTAATCTCCGCTTTAGATTGGTTTTTTACTATCTATATACGCGCAACTTTTTTTATTAGAGCTGAAAAAAAAGCAACCAAACACTGTTGTTCCAACGTCATTAGAGGAAACTTTTCTTGTGAGATTGGATTGGTTTTAAGATAAAAATCACACCAAATCAAAATATTTTAGTTTTTAAATTTTTGAATTCAAATCAATAACTTTCTTTTATGAGCACCGCATTGTATCATCCTTGATCTAGTCTTAAATAAATGCCAAATTTTCTTATTATTTCCCGAAAATTCTCCTTTCATTCATGAAATTCATCTGTGGTTAACTGGTGATAGAACAGAAGAAAACCACAACATGGTTTTCTGATAGGTACCATCTACAGAGGACCTGGAAAAGTACCATTCTCCCTTTGCTCATTCCATCGGTCTATCTGAAAAAACAAGAGTAATTGTCAGCCTAAAAAGCAAATGGTAAATAAACAAATTAAGGATGAAATTCTACAAACATGTGAAGATAGACAGAATATTAGTACATGCAGCCAACTACAGAGCAGGCATCTCTTTATAATTTCAGCCGCAGAATCCAGAACATATTATACTCATTCAAATAGTGTAAACTGGGGTTGGAAGAATGGATTGATGAAAGCACAACATTTTCCCACACCTCGAAAAAATGAGAATCAAACTACCAATTATCTCTAGTAAATACCTTTTAAAAGATATTGAATCAAGCAAGCAAAACAAAACATTCTCATTACTGCCTCTTTGTTTTCAGCTGCCTTGTATTTTGATTCTTCTTCATGTTAGGTTTTAACAAAAATCTCCAGATCAATTGACAACGCACCATCCGAGGACCTCCAGTACTGGACCAATTTGACACAAGGAAGCATGGAACCAGATTTAATCTTCCCTAGTTCGGTAATTTTAGTTCAACCAAAGAATCAATTATAAGATTTAGATCAAAAACCAGTTCAAAAATGGACTATATCATATTTTTAGACTAGTTGGAGCCATCCGAGAACAGACTTCTCTTTTCCTGTATCACCTAAAATTTGAACTTTAGGTCTGTCTTTTGGGAATTTTAGTTAAGCTCAGGGTTTGTGGTAGCTTTTAAAAGTCATATGTTTCCTCCCAATTTAAGTCTATTTTTACGTATTTATTAGTTAGCTTCCTGTGTAATCTCCGCATCTTAGTAGGACTTGAGTAACACTGAAGGCTGATTAGGTTCCTATAGGACTTGAGTAACACTGAAGACTGATTGGGTTCCTAAGGCATGGATGCAATCGAAAACCCAAATCTAATTCCCTTCATCATATCCTCTCAACCCAATTCTGTCACAAATTTCAAACCAAAATTTTACCAATTAAGTCCCTTATTTTGCCAATTAAACCCTAAACTTCTTGACAAAAGAATGTCCTTCAACATGTTCATTGCTGCAGGCAACCCAAATAGGTCATCACATTTAGAGTTAACTTAGAAATCCCTTTCTCAAAAAGATGAGGGGTCATAAGGTATTCCCTGATTTACAAACATAATAAAAAGCAACAAACAACAGCCATCCAACAAAAGTTAAAACCATTATGCAACTAATTATGATGAAGAGGAGTGTAATGTGATTCATAGGAGAAAATACACACCCATTCTCCAGGACATAGGGCGCGATAATACTTGGCAAACTTATCACACTCTGGAGCACCTTCTCCTTTTGCAGCTACACAACTGCACAAGACAAAAGGATAAAGATATATCAAGGAGCATTGAAAGACCTTTATACGTTTATAAGATACAAAAAAATTCATAACTCACCGATGGTACTCAATATATCGTGTGAAGCAATGCCTTGTTTGGTTTGTAGTTGGGAAGCGAAAATCAGCTGGGGCAGTTTCAAGCTGAATATCAAACATGCACCTCATATGTTAGTGAAGCAATCTAACATGTAAAGATGAGTTTCATATACACAAAAGAATCTGGAGGCAGCAAAGATGAAGTTCTTAATAAAAATGTTCAGCAGGGCAACCTTTATCTCTGGTGTTTCATCAGCATCATCTGAGTTCTCCTCTGCAGCAGCGAGAGCATCTTCACCACTGTTCTCAGCATCAGAATTATCTTCAGTGCTTTCTTCAGTAGCAGCAGCAGGAGGGGCCTCGCTGCTTTCCTCAACTGGAGAAGCAGAAGTCTCCTTCACTTTCTCAGTGACAACTTCCCCAGAAGCAGCATTCACTGGATTTTCAAGCTCTTTTGCTTCTGCTGGTTTTGTAGCCACATCTGATTTCTCCTCCTTCTCCTTCAGCGCATATTGCTAAATGTCCAAACATTCAAGAAAATAATAAATAGGCTTCCAGCATAATCAGGTCAAATAAATACCCTCACCATACACACACACACACACACACAGAGTATCAGAGAACTTAGTACCAGCTCAGCTATACAAAAGGCTTTACAAGCATGATATATAGGAAGTTCATTGAAGTTATCAATACCAAAACTTTGCAATCAAGGTTGTATCTTAGCTAAATTTAAGCATGAATGGAATGTTCAAGAAGGAACAACAAGCTTGAAAGAAGAAGATAGAAAGCCCAGTTCATCATTCTAAAACATTGATGAACATTATTGTTCACACAAAATACTCATAAATGAATTTGCTTTTAGTTCCTAAACAGCAATTTTCACACAGCGCTACTATATGAATTGACATGGCCGCAAGACCAGTGAAAACTATAACCTGCTCTTAGTCAAAAGCTTGAATTCTTAAGCCACTGGAAATTTTGAGCATAAATTTTATTTGATCCATATTTTAGTATTAGTTGTTTGATTAAGCACCACAGCTACTGAAAAAACCCAATCAACTTTTGCTCCAAATGTTACGTTTCATTGACCGTCATTAATGAAGCCTCTTGGGAAGCCGACATTTGTGAACAGCAAACTCAGATAGCTAGAATCATAAGGCAAATCATAGAGTAACTTCATTGAGTTAATTTAGAAAACAAAAGTTGCAATAAATTATGTTAATCACATGTTCATGATGATTCTCAAGAAAATTGGATGTTATTTATATTTAATAACGAGCATAAACAATCAAAATTTAATCAAAAGCACCATCTCAAAACTTAAAAAAGCTGATATGCTCTACTCACCAAATTATTCTAATTTCATTAATAATATCCAGAACTACTCGGTCAGATCTGCTCATTTCAATCCAATTAAACTACATTCCATAAAAAAATCAAAATTGAAGATCTAAAACAGTTCAACAATTGCAATAAACAAAATCGGAAAGAATAAACTACTACGATTATTGCTTTCAAAGAAATGAAACTTAATTATAAAACAGAATGAGTAAAAAACGTACCTCAAATAGGGAAGGGGGTTTTTCGGTTTGAGCTTCCGCCATTGTCGGAAGAGGAGGCGATCGGCTTTTTCTTTAAATTATTTTTTATCAGCTGCTAGCGACAGGCGAGTTCTTTGGAGAGGCGGCCAAAGCAGGACACTGTGGCGTGACAGAGCGATTTTAATTAGGTTGGATTTCAGTGGTTTAACAGTTTTGCTGCGCCGCTAAAAATAGAGCAAAGAGATTGAGTTCACGCAGCCTGAGCCACGTATCACATCATTCACTTTACTATTTTGCGGAGATGTCGGAATAGATTTTTAGAAGCTTCTGGACTTATGGGCTGCTGGCTGGCTCTTAATAATGGGCCTGAATATTGGGCCAATTATTATAGGCCGAAAGTACAGCTATTTGCTTTTGAACTAAAATATTAAAAAATCCATCTACTTTCTTAAACTTTTCAACTAAACTCTTCTCTTTTTATTGAGTTCTTAATTTATTGTTTTACATAAAATTTACTAAAAATTTACTATTTTTGCCAAATTAATGTTCATATAAAAAATAATTTAATTAAACAAAAATAATATTTTAAGAATCTAATTAGATGCAATAGTAAGATAAATACTTATATAAAATATTTTAAAAAGTATGAATATTTATTGCTTTAAGAAAAAAATTGGTTAATTCTTCATCATTTGATGTAGTGGTTAAAAATATTTTATAAAATATAAAAATTCTGATTTTGAGTCGAAATTTTTTTTTTTTTTATCTTGTAAAGGCTATATCTTCTCTTAAAAGAAAAAAAAATGATTGAGTTTTTGAAGAGAAACCAAAGCTGCTCAATTTTGCTCTTTTTTTTTTATCTAATTTTAAATTTTATCTAAATAAAAAAAGAATTTTATTTTTCTCTTGCTTTCATTTCCTTTCTCCTACTCACAGTCCAAATATAATGTAAACATTAATTAGCCGAAATTCATAGTGGTTAATAATTTAATGTATTAAAATTATTTTGAAGGTTTATACAATTTTTTCTTTTTTCCTTTTATGACTAAACTTTGAATATCTCTATCGATCTATATAGAATACAAAGATAGTCCGTACCCATATGGCAAGTTTTTTTTTTTTTTTAAGTGAAAATGGAATATATATTCTTTTATTTTGGCAACAAAAAATTACTGTAATTTCCAGTACTTTTACTAAATGCTATGATATCATTACCCTTTCATGAATCCAGGGTGACCAACTTCCTCCAAACATAGCTCGAAAATTCTTTACATCCACAAAGAGATCTGCAGCTTTAGCCATCCCAAGTGAAACTCCACGACCGACTGTTTTTCATTTCTTTAATAAGTGCAAATGGAAAATCATAAATTTTTTTACCCTCCAAAATCTATCTAGCATGAACTTCCGTTTACCCTTTGAAACCATTATTGTTAATGTTGTACAGTATTTCATATGTATAGTACGACATGCTAAAGAACAATCTAAATAACAAATAAAAGTGTGTTTGGTTGGAGAAAATAAAAATATAATTTTTTTAAATTTTGAAAATTTTAAAATTTAAAATTTTTATGATATTTTAGGATTTTTGAAAAAAAATTTACTTTATTTTTAAATTTAATTTGAATTAAAAATTTATCACATCTATGTTACTTTTTTTAAAATTAAATTTGAAATTAATTTTTAATTTTTTAATTCAATTACAATATTATTTTTAAATAAAATATCGTAATTGATGCAAATTTAAAAGTTTCTTATATATCCTATTAAATTTTTTATTATGTTATTTTTGTGATACATATACCTTAATTGACACAATTAACATTTATTATGTGAATGACTATTATGACGTTTTGTTTAAGAAACAACTTCATTGAGTCATGAGCCATGATGATTAATCACCGAAATCGTGAGGCATTGGCAATTGCAATAAAATCATGAGTCATGATGACTAATCACATCAGAGACGAATGGAGCCTGGAAAAGATACTGTGAACTACTGGACTTAAATAGGCTTTTTGGCTTAACGAATAAGCAAAAACCTTTTGAAATGCCATAACCTCTGGGCTTTGGCTACAACTTACCTTCTCTTAATTATGAACTTAATTTCAAATTAGAGATCTCTTCCAAGCATGCAGCAAATTTATCGAAAGCCTGTTGCTCATTTGCAATATTCGAATACATATACTCCCAACCTAATCACCCGTGTAATTAAGACCTGATCAAACCATCAAAACACAGTTGAATTAATTTTTAATTGAAGCACCATCAGTATTGATTTAAACGGTATCATTGAAACTAATCAAAGAAAAAAAATGAAGACTAAAAAAATCTAATGTGTTGGCCATAAAAAATAAATATGATGGCAGAAAAAGGTAGACCCATTTTTTTATGAATGGGGTTGGTCTATTATAAGTAAACCAATCTAATTGAAAAAAATAAATATTTTATTTTTATTATTTTTAGAAACATTTTGAATTTATTAGAAATATTTTTTTAACATTTTAATTTACATATATTTATGTTATATGTTATTTTAAATAGTAACAAAGATAGAACCAATATTATCAATATCTTTATATTAAAGTTATCCATGTTGAATCTAAAGCTTTCATTTAGATTTTTGAGTTTCAATTTTTAAACAATTAACACTTGTTATAAATAATGGTTTGAGGTTTGAGGGTTAATTAAGGTATAAAATTATATGAGTATAGTTAAATTTGACTTTGTTATTATTTTTATGTTTTTTTCTTATATTAGAAATTTAAAAGGGAAAGAGTTTTATGAAAAAATAATTCTTATGCGATTATATTTATTATGTAATTTATAATAAGTAATATTAATAAATATTAAAACATATGAAAAATAAATATTATTTAAATAAAAAATTAACATTTAATTTAATTTAATTTATTTTTTAATATTAATAAATAATTAAATATTAAAAAAATCTCGACTATTTAAGTCATAAAGTAATATTTGCCGACACATCTAGGTTGAAACATCAGCCTAGAGTTCATAAATCCATTTCCTAAACTAACGTTAGGAATTAAAAAAAAAAAATCCTCAACAAATGTTTGTTGAAATATGAAAAATATCATAAGGATTTGAAAATGTTTGATGTTTTCGACATGCAATTCATACTACTCCAGAGAGTATGAAGAGAAAAGATGAGAGAGTGAATAATAATTTTCAAAATAAATGATAATTATTTAAATTATGAAAATTTTAAAAATTATAAGTAGATGATTTTTTTTAGAAAAAATTTCTATGTGAAAATCTTTTTTAAATTTTAACTCAAATGATAAAAAAGTTTAAACAAAATTTAATTAATAATAATAATAATTTATATTTATTTTCAAACCAATGCATTTGTATTGTATAATTTATAAATAATTGTTTTTTATATATTTAATTTTTTAATTAATAAAATATGATTATATTAATATCAATACAAATAAAATTCCTCGGCGGAATGAGAGACATCAACTAGTTATTCAAAAAGGAAGCTCAAAGAGACGGAAAACTACTTGTATCAAAGCTAACAGAAGATTGAGAGGCAATGCTTTCATAGTTCCCAGATATCAACCTTCTTCGTTCACTGGTTTCAAGAGATTTAGATTCATCCGGTAAGACTTCATCCCCAAGCTCTTATCTCAACAACAACCAAGAACCCAAAAAAAAATAAGAACATAAAACAGATGGATTTCGGTTGAGCGCTCGCAGGTTGAAAAAAGCTTTTGAGACAAAACTAGAAGGTAAAGAGTTGCATTAATGGGTGGTTGACACTTTCTCTTAAGCCAAACAATTTATGCTTCCATTGCCTGGTACTGATTATGGAAGATGGGTAAAATAAAAAATAAAAAACAACTTGAGAAATAGAAACTGGCTATTAGAAGTTTCCAGTTTGGCGTTTAAAATGTTAGATGACTTGGCTATTTTAACGGTACGAGTGTTTAAACGCAACGGTTAATGTTACAGCCTGTAGCACTCCACCGTGAAGTAAAGCAGTAAACGAATTCGCTGTTCGTAAGCTAATTAAAGAACCAGTAAGCTTGACAAGAAATGAATGCAAGCAAGAAGCTTGCGATAATTCAAACCACTTGCAAAAGAAAATACGACTAGAAAGGTAAATTAATATTCTAAACACTTTCCATCAACTGACAGGTATGGACTAAGAGGAAATGATACGAAGTGCCTTGCTCGCCTCAGAATTCACCAATCAAGAGGCTAAAAGAGAAATGTAAAAAACCATATCCAACACCAAAACCACTTTTTGAAAGGTCAGCAATACAACCCACAGTAGACAAGGCTTTTAGCCTTAGTTAGAGCAGCCTCAACTCCAAGAAAAGTCTTCAGACTAACAGGAAGAATCAATTGGTCCAAAATCCACTTTCATTCATAAACAAAGTCAACTATTTTAGTGACTACAGCTTTCTTCCCTCTCCAAATCATATATATGTATATATATAAATACACAGTCAAAGTTCAGCAGGTTCTTTCTCCTTCAATTTTGATAAATGAAATGCTATTATTTCAAAGATTCCAAATTAAATGCGTGATGCAGAAGGTGGGGTAGAAAACATGCAATCACTAACCTGTAAGCATTTTATATGTACACACATGCATAATCCAAGAAAGCAAATTATTTTAGTCAAAGTTCAGGCCAGAGAAAACTACAAAAGTACAACCATCGATAATTGCTTCCTAGGTACTATTCATATTCAAGCTAAAGTCACTTGCAACTTTGAATAAGGAAAAATCCCAAACATCTGTTGAAAATTCTTGTGACTTATAGTAGGCAAGATTAAACCACAAAAGTAGTATTAATTCTTCTCCTAGGAGTTCCTAAAGAAGTGTATTCATTTCTTAAAAACCTAGCTTTAATGGAGGCATTAATGAAGTTTTGAATTTTTTTGACGCCATTAGTATTTTTTATACAAAAGAAGCCGCAATTTAAGAATTGAAAGGGGTTGCAGACAATAAATAAACTTTAAACTCCAAACACAAGTTGGATACCGTACTTAACCTGTTGAACCCAATACAAGTTGGATACCGTTAGTATTTACTATTCCTATTACTGCTAATACCATACAATTTTTTCCCCTATCTATTTGTAGAAGAGGTCAATTCAATGTCCTCCACTACTCCAAGAGCAGTTAAACAATCTAGTAAAAAGAAAAGAAACAAGAGAATAGCTTTAAATTTAAAGATAGCTTCTACACAATATAAGCTCATTAGCTAGAAGACATCTCTTCAGCTATATTCTAAGGAAGCTGGTAGATATTGCAAACTTTGGTTACAATATCAAACACCTGCTACAGATCTTATTACTGAGGAACATGTTTCTAATTTCAATTTCTTCCTGCAAAAAGAGATTGGGTAGATGTCATAAATCCTAGTAGTGATCAAATAAACCACTTAACAAACCATTCAGAATTTGATATGCTGGGATCATGGATGGCCAAGTTTTAATCCTTACAATTCATTAAAAAAAAAGAAAACTGATCCAACCTATTTGATAATCTATGATAAATTCATGTCTGACAATCAATAACAGACACAACAGCTTATCCTATTATTGCCCAAAAATATGAATGTTTTATACCCATAAATGGCTAAACTAAGATTAGCAGATAAAAAAAGAAATTTCTAAACAGCACAGATATAGCAAGAACATATCATACAAATAAATATACTTCATCTATGATACTAATAATACTACTAATGTCTAATAAATAACTTTTTTTCTCAACCCAATTTTCAACAAAAACAAAAGAACATGATTTTGAGTTTCTGGTTTTACATGACAAAGAAAAATGAACTAATAAGCAAAAAGCTTCTAAATACTAACTGACCAGGGCGAAACAGTTTTTTTTTTTTTTTTTTTTTGCTTTATCCATCCTCTGGTAATTGAATAAGATTTCCCCACCAACCCTAACCATTTACAAAAACCCTAATATCAGAAAATTTCCCCTTTTGAAGACTTACCCGAAATTAAAATTTATCAAAGACCTCGCCATTTTGGGCTCGGCACGGGCAACGTTGGCGAAAGCGGGAATCCTAACTGACCCGAATTTGGAGAAAATAGCAAGCTTGGGGAAAGCAAAGCATACGGTGACCGTGGAGAATTCAGACAACCGAATGGTAGTGGTGATGATGGAAACTGTGACTGGATCATCCCCGTAGATGATACCTGTGGTGGTTGTTGTTGTTGTTGCTGCTGTGATTGTTGCGGCGGCGGCAGCGGTGGTGGTTGCTGTTGCGGTGGGGCGGTTAAGTTGTTCCAACGGGGTGAAACGAGTGGGGCCAATGGTGGGAATCCCGAGAATTGCTTTGGGTTGGAATCAACAGTGGCCGACATGGAGCTTTGGAAGCATCGCATATAGGCGGAGACCGGCGATTCGGCCGCCGCGTGTACAGCTGGAAATGGAGGAAGTGGCGAAAGAGGCGCCACAGCAGGTGGCCTTTGAATGAAGCTATTATCAGTGGGGCCACTGATAGGATGGTTAGGTTGAGAGAAGCCGGGGGGATTCATGTTGGGGACAGCGCAATTAATCATGGGAGGACGGTTGCTAACGTGCGCCAATGGAGGAGGTCGGATCCTCTGGAGTCGTGAGCTTTGTGGTTTGGGTTGGTGGATTGGTGGCGGAGCAGAGAACCGCTCGTGAGCCGGTGAACCGGTTAGCTTCTGTACGACATCCCTGAAGTCGTTTTTGTTGATATTGTAAACAGGTGGCTGGTGCTGTTGAGCCTGGAGACTGCTTTGGTTAGGATTCTCAGGCTGAGGCTGGGAGGGTTGAGGTTGGGGAGGTGGCAGCGCCTGGGTGAGGTTCTGGGTCTGGTCAAAGGAAGGTTTTTTTATGAGAGGAGGGGTGTTGGTGGTGGAGGAGGGTTTGGAAATCTTATGAGAAAGCTTGTTGAGGTGTTTAAGGTAATGATCTCGATTGTTAATGTTGTTGGCGATGGAGCTACTGCTGCTACTGGAGTTTGTGGTAGAGTCGCCAGAAGAGTGACAGCTTTTATCCATTTTAACCAAAAAAAAACCCAGACCTTCCCCCACTGCTACTACTCACTCTCTATCTCTCAAGATCTATAATGATCTCTTAGTTTATGTAAGCTAAAAACTAAATATCTGTGATACAAGCAGCAGGTATTGCTTTGGGTTGTTTTTGTGGAGGGCAAATCTTCCTCTTTATGGCAGACTTAAGTGGGTCGGCAAGTAGGGACAAAGCCAGAGAAAGAGAAGGACATGGGGCGAGAGAGTGTTTTAAGGCCTAAGAGGTTTTCCTTCATGCGAGTAGAAAATTATTTTTCAGACCAAAGGATGATGGGTCTAAAAGACTTTTATTACTGAGCATTTTGCTTTGAAGAGAGAGAGAGAGACAGAGACAGAGAAAGGGGAAAAAAATAGTAGTAAAAGTTGCAAAGGACCGAATCTGCCTGTCTCCCTGCTCTTTGCCTTTGTGGCACTGTCTAATCTCTCTTGCTTTAAAATTTTTAGGTTTTTCGAGGCTTTTAAATTAAAAAAAAAACAGCAAAGATTAGATAAGATGGTAACGATTAGAGACAGGGTTTGCGTGGCTTCTTTTACGGGTCTTGTTTGAGTAGATTGTGATTGCGTGCGTGTTCTTTGTCGCGTTCCTGGGGTACGATTTTTAAACTCAGTAATCAGTCATGGGTCACCCACCATGCAGTCAAAATGGCATTATACATTATGCACCACTATCACAGTGTCATTACCTTGTAAATCTTTGTGTTTTCGACGACTTATTTACGACAGTAGGTTTCTGCCTTTCTGGTGACTGGTATCTTTTCTCTCTTATCTTTTTTTTTTGTTGGTTATAATGGATAGGAAAGAAGATGCTTACTTAATTTGGAGGCCAAAAAACAAACAGTAACTAAATTTTATTGGGTGTTTGAAAGCTCTTTAATTGTGAGGTTAATGTGTGTTGGGTTTTTCCAACCAAGAAAATAATTGCTCTTATCTTTTTGGCTCTTGGAACTTTGGAATCTGGTCAAAGTTCCGTTAAGAGAAAGAACGTGGAACGAACCGCAATTTTCAATCCAACTTGGCCCTTATTCCCTGTTGTACCTCTTCTTCTTTTGACGCAAAAACAAGGCTGCAAAAAGGGTTTGTTGTACGGCCTCTGCCTCACTTCTCAACCAGTCACCCTCCCATTCTCTCGTTCTTTTTCTCGGCCCGCCCACCCCAGATCAGCTCAATCTTGCTCATTTTTCTGTGTGAGATTTCTTTATCTCTTTTCTCTGATTCAGAGTAACCAGGCATCAGCCTTAGAATTTGTGTTCGAGAGGTCCCCTTCAAAGAGATGAGAAAATTTTTGAATGGTTTGCATTGCATTTCATTGACCACTAGCTTTGGAACAAATCAAGGAGATGATGACCAAACTTGCATGATATTGGGAAGTATTGAGTTTTGCAAGGAAGGAACTTGGAAGAATCCTATCAGGTCTGAGAGGGCAAGTAACTATTTCAGTTTTTTAAAAAAAACTACTGTAATTAAGAAAACAAAAGCTATTCAATCCTCAATCAGAAATTCCTTGCCCGTTAGGATCACTTATTTCATACAGAGCTAGCAACTTGCACGAAAAGGGAGACAAGAATCTGTGAAACAATTATCATGCGGGACACTTTAGAGAGGGAAGGCAGGCCATAAGCCCATACTCTCAGCCAACCTTTTCTCCGTTTTGAATAAATTTTGTTTTATTAAAGGATGCCGCCGCTTCAATTCCCGGGGTAGTAAGGAAGCACTATGCAGTCTTTCCGCCCAAAATTTCAAAAGCATTTTTCACTAGGTTTCCTTCGTTAGAGAAGCCAACTTATTTACTTACTTTTCAATCTCAATTGCAACTAAATTTTATGACACTCCGTCACATTTCGTCGAAACTACCTTCGACCACACCTAATTGACCGGTTGTACTAGTTTGGAATTTTAAACTAACAAAGTTTTCAAAGTGTAATCCTGATAATTTCCACCCTTTAAAAAGAGTCGACCGGTTTTTTGACTTGGAAAATGAAATTACCACGTCAGCCTAATTGGCCAATTACTTGTCAAGCCAGTCTCAATGCCACTTCATCTCAAATTTGCCACATGTTCACTGTTTTATTGGTGGGTACATTTTGGTATAAACACTGCCGTTTATTGATATAGTAAAAACTTTTTTCTTCATATTGAGAAAATAATGATTCAAATCTTGTTTTTTTAAATGAAAAATTACGTATTAATTATTAAATCAAGTAATAGAATAAATGTTGATAAACATATATTGTGAAATTCCTTGAATACTAGTAAAAACATATTTTAGTGACGAATTAATAAAAGTCTACTATAAAACTTTGATTCTTCTTCACCTTTAAACTATGAACAAAAAACCTGATAATAAAGCAACAATAGTATACAAATTTTCAAAATTATCTTACCACTGACGGAGGAAAATTCCTTCCAAGACTCTGTCAGTTTAAATAAAGAATGACTGATTTGAAAATTTTCCTATAGTTTCCGTGTACAAAAAAATAGGCAAACATGTACGATTTTGCTTTTTTTTTTTTTTATATGTTTTGCTTTTGGAAAAAAAAGTCAAAAATATTAATAATAAAATGAATCTATGTTTTTTATTTATAAATTCTTTGCGTTTAAATGTTTAATACTATTAAAATAACAATATGTTTTATATTATCAACAGGAGTGGCTTCTCAAATCTCAACCAGATAGCAACATATAATTTTGTCTGTTTGTGAGAGGAGTTATGTGGACCTAATCACTATCAGGACAAAGAAGATTGAAACTTAGTTAAAATAAATAAATAAAAGTATACAAAAATTCACATGTCATGTTCTGTTTTCTTAGCTTTGAATCTTTGACCGGTTGTTTAACTTGTTCGCCCATTCCTGTTCCAAGTTGAACAGTCGTTTTCTGCTTTCGGTAGGTTCATATTTATTTTGATTACAATTATTTCCTATATAATTAATAGAGTGTTATTATAACGGATTTAAAAGAAAATCATGAATCTTACATTGAATATAATAAAAAAATTATTAAAATATATAAAGGTTTACATCATTTTCATCTTGTGAGACGCGTTTTAAAAAATAAAATTATGAGATCAAAAAAATCAAAACGAATAATATCTCATAAGGATGTGAATCGTGATGATCAAACTAATTTAAAACATCAAAAAAATGAATATTCGAATTTTAAAATCGCACGAATTTAAAATTTAAGTCTCGACCGTAACATTACACCTTTGGCTGTTATATCACCTTGTATCGTAGTTGCCACGTTATCAACATTCATCCTTTTATCTTAAAATGACGCTATCACGTAAGGAAGTTTATGTGTGTGATTTGTATGATATTTTACATTAATTTAAAGTAATTAATTTTGACTTAATAATATATTTTATCTTTAAATTAAAAATGTAAAAATGTTTTTTTTTTTTTTTTCCTTATCGAATTATTAATAATGGATTCATTAAAATGGTATCTAAGCGCCTCAGGTAAATAAGACTCATGTCTCACATTAGACAAATTTTACACATAAAAAAATTTAAGTACGTGCATGTGATTTATGGGATTTCGTATTAACTTAGACCAATCAATTTTGAATTAAAAAAATGTTTTGTTTTTAATAAAAAATAATTTTAAAATAAATAATTATCTATATTTTCAATCACATCATTATTTATAAAATATAAAAAAATATGATCAAAATATGCAACACTCTCTTCATTCTCGATATTCTTTTGTTTTATTTTTTCATATACTTCTTCTTACTACACCAAACACTTCAATGATTTAAGCGTTGGAGTCTGACTAGAATACTAACTTTTGACTCCTCCATAACTCGACAAATCTGACGAGCTCTATCAACTCAAATTTCAAATAACTCCATTCCAATTGAAGTCAGAAAAAATGCATCCATATAGAGATCTAAAATTTTACAAATGGGTTAAAATTTTGTTACATGTTCCTTATTTTTATCACATATTTTTATTTTATAAATATTTTAAATATATTATGTTAGTTTAAAAAAAAAAAAACCTTCACTCACGATTATATGATGTAATTTTTTCAATTGTTGTATATAAGTAATCTCTTCATGGGTCGCTGTTGGGTCATATTGTCTCTTGCGCTGGGCCTCAATATAGCTGAACTTTGAAAGAAAAAAGACGTGCACCAAACCCACCCACGCTTTGAGTTGTCTTACAACTACCGGTGTTGTATATTGAGTGATGATTGATTTCAGATCTCAAAAAAGTACGCATGATAATAATAATAATTCTATACAAAATCCCATGTTATTGAAATGTATATCATGTTTCGGAAAAAGTATAACGACAAACGGATGATGAACTATTCAAATGTTTGCATTTCATGGGATTATCCTTATTTAACAGCATATTTTCACATGTTTGTTTTTCTTTATATATATATATATATATATATCATACACGATTCTTGAATTTTCTCTATTTGGAAGCTGTTAAATGATTCCAAAATGGCAATGAGACACGATTATTTATTAAAATATTTAAGTTATGTTTTGTATATAAGATAATTGACAGAATAATATGATAATTATTTTATATTATTAAAAAATATTGAATTATAAGGATAATTATTATCTTTTGATATAAAATATTTAATCATTAAAAACTGAAAAAATATTAATTTTAATTTATAGGATTAAATTTATATATCTTATTATATTCTTAAAAATTATATCAATAATTTAAATTATGTTAACTATGAAGAAATATAATTTTGACTAATAAATAAATTATTTTATTTTAATTCTTATACATATAAAATATAAGATAATATAACATTATTTAATCTAATATTATTTATAATATCATCATATCCTATCATATTATCATTTTATGTATGACCTTCATATATATATATATATATTGTTTACAACAATTAATGCAAAATATTAAGAAAAATGCCATTACTTTGCTGGAGACTTAAGATATCAGATATAATGTTAGATTTCATGTCTCGCCAATTATTATTGTCAGATAAGATGGTTGGAAAGAATTATTAGCGCAAAAGAATATCATTTTTATGATGGATTAATTGTAACTTCCAAATTATTTCACGTTTGTAGAAGAAATACATATTTATTTACTTATAAAAGAAGATGTATCGTTTTTTATATTTAAGATTATGGTATAATAGGATAAAATAATATTATAAATAATATTAAAGTAAATAATATCATTTTATGTTTGATGTATGCAAAAATTATAATATGATAATTTATTTATTTAAATTATTTTTTTTCAAAATTTACACAATTTAAATTATTAATATAATTTTTAAAAGTATAATTAGACACGTAAATTTAATTTCAGATTAAAAATAATCATATCCACTTAGAGATGATTAAATAGGATTGACAGCCCAATCCGAGTCCAACGGATTTTAACTCCACTCGATTTCATAGGGTCAATTTTTTTTTTAATACGGTTTCGGGTCGGGTCGGGTTCAAGTTTTAGACAAATTCGACCCGACTGTAAAACTCGAACCCGACCCAATACTATATTAAAATTTATTTTTTAATTATTTATTTATATATAATTATATAATTATATTTAAAAAATAATATTTTATTAATTCAGGTCGGGTCAATTATTGTTTATGCAAATATCGAGTTTCGAGTCGGGTTTGGAATGAACAAAACCCTCTAACCCAACTTGATGCTAACCCTGAGATTGAATAACCTATACAAAAAGGATATTAATTCTCCTTATAATATGGAGGATTGAATAACTTATACCAAAAAGATATTAATTCTCTTTGCAATTTCTATTCTTCTCGTTAAATACAAATTAAAAATGATATAAAATAATTATTATTATATCCTATCAATAATCTTATGCATCAAACATGATTTTAAGGAATAAGAGAATATATTGTAAATATTAAAATTTAAACTATAAACTTATTAAATGTGGCATTTTTAAAATGATTATATAAATTAATTGAATTAAAAAATATATATTTATTTAACACAATAAAAAAATTACAAACAAACAATTTCATGAAATTTACTAATTCATTATTTAAAAAAATACGAAAAAAATGATGTTTCTACGTATGGTCTCACTTGAGTAAATATGCATATGTATTCTTGCAAAACACATAATATTAGTAGTTATTGTGGATCGACTATGCAATACTAACAGCTGAATCAGTGTTACAAGTTATAAGATAGCATTGCAAACAGTAACAATAAGTAAAATCTAAATAAAGACAAGTATCTTATTTATCTTCTCTATAAATTAATAGATGATTTTACATTTATGATTTTACCTTTTTTTTTTTTAATTTTATTTTTACATATGAGATTGAAGTTTGAGGATAAAGAAAAAATTATAAGTGTTAGAATTCAAACACCAAATTTAGTGAATACTAATTTTTAAGAATGATTTCATAAATTGATTAAATTAAATTCTAAGTTCTATGATTTTACCTTTTAAATTATTAGTTTCATGTGTAATTAAAGAACTTTTCATTTTTTTGTAAAAAATGAAAAAAAAATTCTCATGTACAAAGTTAAAAGATTAAATTCAAAATTTTCATTATGTTCAAAATTTATTTTGACTTAATAATAAATATGATTTTTCAATTTAAAAGTTTACATTTTGCAATCTAAACAAAAAACTATTCAAAAAATATTTTTGAGATAGAAAGTCATTGTATTACCTTATATTTTTAATATTTAATTATTTTATATATAAATTTTTAGATATTTCACTTACGACACTTTTTCATAGCAATACTAAAATTCAAATTTTAAATCACACTTTTTAAACATATTTATTCTAAGTGCAATAATAATGCTAAATTAGCTTAGGATAATCATTCCGATTTCCCAATAATATTAAAAATAATATACTTGAGTAGTTGATGTAGGCCATGGGAAGCCCCATTTGATTAATAGCTGGTTCAATGATAGATGGATTGTTGTGGACGAAATAGCCAACCAAACATTGATATGGATTTTGATTGATGCAGAAAGCATCAGGTCCCTCCCGGCCTTCCCTCCAGCAAACTGGGGCAAGACCAGACCTAAAACCAACATTCAACAAGAAGCATCGTGGCCCTAACATGACTTCCAAGGCCCAGAATCCCCAAGCCTGAAAATCTGAAATTGTTGTTAGCTGAGCTCAGGCTGACAATCATAGCCAGCATAATTTGTGTTGATTTCCTACGTTAATCAGTATTTTATTAGCATCCTTTAGTTTTTGAGAATGAAGTTTTTTTCTACTTCATTTTTGTGAGCAAGTTATTTGGTGTCCAAGAACAAGAAACAGTCTGATGAAATGAAGAGTCTGATTGAAAGAAGAGAGAAATAGCATACGAAGTTATGCAACATCTACTGTAATGATTCATGAAAACCAATAAAAATCGAGGAATTTGATCAGAGCTTGATGGGGAAATTTTACAGATTCCGTTGAGAATAGAGCGCAAGTCAATTACTTTGGTAAAAACGTGTGGGTTTGTTCCTTGCAAATGCAGCAGAAGAAAAAATGGTGGTGCCTATGTTCTTCACACCATGAAAATGATAGACGACCTTCTCTTACTAACCAATGTGATGAAACTTGAAAGTGACTTTTATTTAAGAAATCGATGACATGATTAGACTGATTTGTATATTCTTAAGATTCTTATGATGATGATTAGTGTTGCTTTGCCTTTCCTAACCAAATTCATAAGAAAAACGACAATCTCCCCCCCCCCCTTGAAATAGTCAGCCTCTAATTATTTTCTTTGGGACAGTTTACTTCTAATTCATGATTTATTTTTGATAAATTATTGGCACTTAAAGCTGATAATATGCTGAAAATGCAGAGCGTCAGCGCATTATCACCTACTCTTAAATGTCCTTGATAATAATATATATATATATGTGTGTATATATATATATATATACACACACACACATATATATATATATATATATATATATATATGAAGTTTCTATTAATTGAATCTGATTACTAAAGTTATTAATTTAGCACTAAACGGCTCCCATGTGAGCCATTTGATGCTCAACTACTAACAATTCACGGGCAACCAAATGCTGTAAAGTGATATAATATGGAGCTGATGAGAAGGCAAAGACATTTTCCACGTCTAGCACTAGCTCTCAAAGTAAAATCATGGGTAATTATATCATTATAGAAATAAGTATATAGCATTACAGCTATCAGGTAAAGAAGAATCAAAAGGGAAAGTTCTGCAGCAATATTTTTAATACTTTCTTGTTGTTTGGCCTTTTTAAGTGGATAGTAGAAGTAGGAATTGGACAACGATGGGCCAACCAACCACCTCTTCTCATGTCTCAGTGAAATTTGCAGAAGATATGGAACAAAATTTTAACCACAAAAAATGGTCAGTTTCTCACATACTATTAGTATTATTATTATTATAAATACAGTATGCACTAACGGCGGATTGCAGCAAAGGAGAAGAGTAGATAAGCCCAAGAAAATCCTTACCTCTCTTGATCTTGGTTCAAGAAGAAGTTATGGAAAATCAAAACGGGTCGGTAACTGCAGGAAAAGCAATAAGATGCAAAGGTTCTTCTGTCATTCTCCTTTAAATACTGTTCATGATTGTAGACCTTTTAGTTTACTGGTCTTTTATTGAATGGATTCTCTGTTTTTTCTTTGTCTTGTCTCATTTTTGTGTTTTTTTTTAATGTTTTCATGATATAAACAGCTGCAGTAAGCAGAAATCCAGGAGCACCACTCGTGATAGAGGAAATTGAAGTTGAGCCACCCAAAGCTTGGGAGGTCCGGATAAAGATTCTCTGCAGTACTCTTTGCCATACCGATATTACCTTCTGGAAAGCCTCCACTGTAATTCTCCTCTCCTTTTTTATTCAGAACTTTCATTTTTCTCTATATGTTAGGCAAAAAAGATTACCACATTGGTTTCCTCCAGGGACCATTTGCGGTTTTTCCAAGAATTTTTGGGCATGAAGCTGTCGGGTAATTCAACTAGACCCTAGTACATGCTCTTGGTCTGAATCAAATCATTGCAAAATATTTCCATTTTTTAATGTTAAGGATGTGATCATGATTCTCTTTTTGGTGGGGTTTAAGTATTGTTGAGAGTATAGGGGAGCATGTGGAAGAAGTGCAGGAAGGAGATTTGGTGCTTCCAGTGTTTCATCCGAATTGCAGAGAATGCAGGGACTGCAAGTCTCAAAAGGGCAATGATTGCTCCGTATTTGGTAAAACATTGAACCCTGACATGCCAAGGGATGCGACAAGTAGATTTAAGGGGATGAATGGGGAGGTTTTGCACCATTTCTTGTTTGTTTCGAGCTTCACTGAGTATACAGTGGTTGATGTGGCTCATGTTGTCAAGATCTCATCGGAAATTCCAGTTGATAAAGCTTGCTTGCTTAGCTGTGGAGTATCAACCGGTAAGTTAACAGAGGAAAAAAAAAATCAATGACATGAAAACAAACAATTTTCCTTTACTGCCTGCCCCATATTGGCAGCAACCTGTCAAATTTCAGACAAAGTTTTTCTCTCCAGAATGAAGAAAGAAAAGATTAAGGGAGCCACAAGTTTTTTTTTTTAAATTTTTTTTGATAAAGAGATGCACTAGTTTGATATTGCTGGCTAGTGGCCAATGATAAGCCCACTCTTCCCTTCACAAGTAGAATGAAAAAGGACACATCTGCCAAAAAAAGGGTCTCTTCAGGAACAGTTAATACTAATAATTGATGTTGGCAAAAACGTCTGATTCCGTTTTCTCGTTTGATCATACTGTGGTGGCAGGGGTAGGAGCAGCATGGAAGGTGGCAGATGTTGAAGAGGGCTCTACAGTTGCCATCTTTGGGCTGGGAGCTGTTGGACTTGCGGTACTCGTACAAATCCAAATACACTATAAGCTGCAAGCCACTCTTCCTGTTCAATCCCTTCCCAAACCATGCTCTGCTTATTTCCATGCTATCAAATTTCCTTGAGAAAATGCCACCAAGAAACTATATTCCTTTGATTTATGTCAATGTGCAACACTAAATCACTCACTAACTTATGCATTTATTAGGTTGCAGAGGGAGCAAGGTTACGTGGAGCTTCGAAGATCATAGGTGTAGATTTGAATCCGGAAAAATTTGAGATTGGTAGTTAAGTAATTTATTCATCATATAGTACTTATTTTTATTTACTAATTTAAGATCATGTTAGATATACAAAATTATTATAAAATATGATAAGATAATATTATGAATATGATTAAATTAAATAATATTATCTTATTTTATATTTAATATATATATAAATTATGATAAGATAATTTATTTATTTGTCAAATTTTTTTAAAAGTTTATACAATTTAAATTATCGATGTAATTTTTAAAAATATAATTAAATATATAAGTTTAATTCTATAAATTAAAAATATTCCTCTCTAAATAGAAAGGATTGAATAATCTTATATCAAAATATATTAATTTTTTTTTTAATTCTTATCTCTTTTTTTAAATATAAATCAAATGTAATATATAATTATTATTATTTTATTTTATCGATAATTTTATGCATTAAATACGACCTAAGTTCAAATAATTGTCACTTTTCTCCGGCATAAAAAATTTTCTGTGACAGGGAAAAAATTTGGCGTCACTGATTTTATCAACCCCAAAACCTGTGGAGGGAAAAAAGTCAGCGAGGTTAGTTAATCACCGAACCACTTTTTTACTTGATGGCCAAACTATATTGTACCCAAAAAATAGAACTTTGTTGTACTTTGTTAATAGTACAAACAAGAATGAATTAATTGGCAACGGTATTACATTACCAAACACTTGAATGAGAATTCCTTTTCTCCACCAACCACAAATCATACTTGCTGGCTTCCAAATACCTAACACTTAAATTCAATAAAAAAATGAATGTTCTTAAATGCTTAGATTGCTCCACATGGTCAGGTGATTAAGGAAATAACAGATGGGGGAGCTGACTATTGCTTTGAGTGCATTGGGTTGGCTTCACTGATGGAAGATGCCTTCAATAGTGCCAGAGAGGTACTCTTAATGTTAAGTCAAATATCTTCCTGATTTCTTCAAAAGCTGATTTTTCATGGTTGGTTTGGCGAAAATAAGGGCTGGGGCAAGACAGTGATATTGGGAGTGGAAATGCATGGCTCACCGTTGGCTCTTAACACATATGTTCTTCTGAGAGGCAAAAGTGTTACAGGGTGTTTATTTGGAGGATTTAAACCCAAATCTGACATTCCCTTCCTTGCTGAAAAATATCTAGACAAGGTTAAAATCTAGATTTTGTCTTTCAATTTCTTGCTGTGTTTGTAAATAACTGGACAAACAGCTGTTAATCGTGTTTCTATATATATCACAGGAGCTTAATCTCGACGGATTCATATCACATGAAGTGAGTTTCCAGGCTATCAACAAAGCTTTTGATTTACTGCTTGAGGGAAAAAGCCTCCGTTGTATCATATGGATGGATAACTAATTTGGGTTTCCTACACTGTTCTATCCAATTATAAATGAATAACAAAGAAATTAATGTTCATCAGAAAAGTTGTTTTATTGACAAATTTGGCATTCTTGTTCTTATTACTACTATTTCTCGTAGAAACCACTCACAGGGAAAAAAAATTAATAAAATGACATTGGGTAATATTGACAAAGACAAATCTAGCATTCATCCTACTAGAAATTTGGAAAATTGGCAGAATATGTGAACTATATAACTAGCAAAACAGAACCAAATCAAGCACTGCACCGGAGTTCTTGATAGATGTGACGAATGAGCCATCCTGCCATGAACTCCGTCCAAGCTCAGATATTGATTAGGATTTGAGCACACCGGTACACCGGGAGCTCCACACATTCTGGCAAGGCTGAAATTGTAATCACTTCCAATTCCACAGCAAGCTTTTTGTGTTGATGTGGTGTCAAAACCTGTTCGCATTTGGAATAAGAGTATCATCAAACTATTATTCAATAAAATTCTCAAATGTTCATGCACGTGGAACAAAAAAAAGGGAAAACTCACCTAGCATATTAGCTTTGCGCAAAAGTTGCAGGAAAGCACTGTCGTAGTCACCATATACTAATATAACATTGGGGTGATCATGTCTTAGCTTTTTGATGGCTTGTTTAAGGAGCTTATTGTGGTGCATTGACAAATTATTTAAGTATTACAGGGGTTTTGATTTTTAGTGATCTTTTTTCTTTTACGTTTAGCGATGTTTATAAATACCATTAAAAGATTTATGGCATTTGTAAAAACTACTAGTCAGAGTACCAGCTATACACACGTCGCGAAAAATAATGGCATTTTCTATAAAATGCCACTATATTAGTGGCATTTGTATATGAAAAATATCGTTATATTAACGGCATTTGTACTTTTGACACACCGTTAATTTAGTAGTATTTTTATCAAAAAAATGCCATTACTTTTGGTGACGTTTGTATCACAAAAACGCCGCTAATTTAGCTCGTTTACTAGCAAAAGCACTGCTACTTTTATTGACGTTTTATAATACAAATATCACTAAATTATTCATTTAACGATATTCTTGAACACAAACGTTACGAAATTGAGAAATGTATTTTTTTTAAAATAAAATTTTTTGTTAATATTTGTTATTTTCATA
>NW_019167937.1:30682440-30734533 GCF_002303985.1 Durio zibethinus | reverse complement strand
AAATTCAATGACTTGATGGTTTCGACTAGGACTGCTGGAGCGAGAGTAATTACTTGGGTTTCAATTTGCTCGAAAAAAATTATCACAGTTATCTCAATGTAACTCAAAATTTTCAAAAAGATTATCATGCCATACAATGTTAGAGCAAACACAGTCATACCTTGATCATCATTTAAATGCTCCTGAATGAAGTTTTGAAGAAAATCCTAATGAATGCTAAGATATTCACCTTTAGGCTTCACAAAAGAATTAATGGTTTCTACTTTAAGCCCCATAAGCTTGGCTAATTTTTTACGATAACATGATTTTGGCTTTCGATTGAATACTTTATTTAGACACTGTAGTTATATCCCAAGCAAAATCGAATATTCTTCGATAGTTGGCACCAAATCTTCCTGATTAAAAGTGAAGCATCTATAGGATGGATCCTAAAACTATATAGCTACCTTGACCAACTGTTCATTGATCACTACTGAAATGAGGGATGTAATCTGCCTATACTTTTTACAAAAGCTTTCTTTTCTTTCTTCACTTAACTGACCCCAGACAGTAGCTAATTCTTTTAAATCATTTTGTGTAAGATCTAAATGCACTTTCTCAAATAATTCAGACACATAACCAGTAGACAAATAATCTTTATTCTTTTATTAAACTTCTTTCGACTAAACATGTACTTCATTAGATAACTCACATGGCACACTGACTGAGGATGAGCAAATTTGTAGCTCTATAGGATCCATGAAAACTTCTTAGAAGAAATATGTCTTAGAGTAAATATCTCAATGCAGAACTATATGATATGATTAATGCAAAAAAAATGAAACAAAATTGAGTTAGTGTGGTCTGAAAAAAAAATATTTTTTATTTTTTAGTATTTTTTTTTTATGTTTTAAGATTTTTTTGTTTTGTTTTATTTTGTATTACGCATAACTTTTATTCTTAGGTATTTCTCTTACAATAAGGTAAACAAGGCTCTACAAAAGGCTGGTTTCCTATGCTTATTATATGTTGGATTTGGATTGATAATGTCTAAAAGTTCCCAAATTGTTCCTCACTATCGTTCATATTTGACTAGTAAGGCACCTCGATCCTCACCCATTACAGGCTACGAACGAAAATGATTCAATTCGAGTGAAAGTGTTTCGCTTGCCATTACGAAAGTTATCACCTTACGAGAGCATATGTACTTTATTTTCTCTTATAAAGGACAGAGCCCGGGTATAAAGCTCATGCATGAGATGCATCGTGCCATTGTGTGCAAATATATCCTAATTTATTGAGAGTAATATATACAAAAAAATAAAACATAAGAGGCATAGTAAAAGAAATGTGTGTGAATTTTTTTTGCTTTTTATTTTCGATTTGTTTCATTTTTTTTTTACCCTTTTTTATTGAAATTGATTAAAACTGTTAAAATCAAAATTTGAGGATAACAAGTAGTTAATTATGGCCTAACTCTCGAAAACAAATGGTAGATCCCCAGTGAAGTTGCCAAGCTGTCATAATTATTTTGTGTTTGCCAGACGAATTTTGGAAACGAAATAGAAAATAATGGAGTCGCCACCAATCTTTTTTTTGGCTAGGTACGATTGACCATCTACTAAAACATATCATTTTAATAAAGTTTTAAAATTAATTAAAATTTATTAAAAAGATAATTTACGGTCTGTGAAAACAATCTGGGTTCGGGAATCGATTACGCGTGGGGAAGCATTAGCACCCCTACAGTGCCCATTAAAAATGGTACCAATTAACAACGTGTTATCCTTTGATTTTGATAAAAATAGTCCAATTTTCGATGTTCGAAATAATTTCCTTGATTTTTTATTTATTAGAAAAAAAAATTTTATTCTCGAGAAAAATAAATTAAAACTTTTTTTTGAAATAATTCTTAAAATGTTCTAGTACGTTGGTAACATTAGAATAACTTTTTCTCACCTAGAGATTTCTTAAGCATCGTTTCTCGGAATACCTTAGAATCCCATCTCGGAGGCTTAAATTTACTTTTCGTAAAAAATATCATGCATACAATGCAAAATGTTACCATATTGATGCACACATTTTATTCTCATTCGTTAGAAAATTTATTAATTATTTTATTAATATTTATTTTTAATTGAAATTTTGAAGAAAAATGAATTTAATTATATTGAAGATTTTCTATAAATATTCCGATACACCAGTACTATTTTATAAAAAATCTTCTCACCTAAAGATTTCTTAAAGCATCTATACTCGAAATACTTTTAGAATCTCATCATCAGATAAAATTTCTTTTCTTCTCATTTTTATTACTTATATTTTTAATATATTAATCAATTTTTATTTATTACTTTAAAAAAAGAAAATTTTTATTGTATTGAAAAAAATTTTATAAATACTCCAATACACTGGTAGTATTTTAAAAAAAATCTTCTTACATAGAGATTTCGTAGGCATCACTACTCGAAATATCTTTGAATCTCATAATCAGATAAAAATTTTATTTTCCTAAATTTTTTATTAGTCTTTATTATTTTCATTTTTTATTAGTCTTTGTTATTTTAAAAGATTTATTTTAAAGTTAATAAAATTATAAAAAACTTTTATCATATATTTTACTATTTATTTTTTTATATTTAATATTATAAAACAATAAAATTTTATTTTGATAAATTTAAACAATTTTTACATGCATAAATATTAAGAATAATAATTAAATAACAAAAATAATATTTTAAAAAAATCTAAAAAAAAATTTTTTTTACCTGAATCGAACCGGTCAAAGGTCCAGTAAACGTGCGATTTGGTACCGGTTAGGTTTCAGTTCAACGATTCAATTCGATTCAGTCAGACTGATTACATGCTGATGGAGAAACGGATTACAGGTCAGGTGCCAGAACCCCGGGTTCAGGTTACGGGTTGATGCTAAGATCCTAGGTGCTTTAAATGATGTCGTTTTTGAGCATTTATTGAAACGACGTCGTTTTTGGCTATTGACAGCTTATATAAAAGCTCAAATTTTTTTTTCAATCATTTTCTTCTTTCTTAAAAAAAAAAAAAAAACCTTTTTTTTCTCTTTTTTTTTTCAGCCAACCTGGGGCTAGTGGCCGTCCATCGCGACAATCGCCGTGGTCCTACCGGTGGTGAACTCCAACCGTCATCGTTGATGTCGAAAAATTTTTTAAAATACCCATAAAATTTTTTCGTCCTCTTGAACACAGATCCGACCTCTTTTTCACCAAAAAGAGTCTCCACTTCCCTAGATCTGCTTTCAAAGTTTCGGTGAAATTATATTTTTTTTATATTCTGACTCTTTTTTTTTTAAACTAATTTTTTTTTGTAGGCAGCTCGACGTTGGGTTCCTTTCTACAGGGGGGACTGTTGATTTTTTTTTATTTTTTTGTAGAATCTCTCTTTCATTTTTCTTTTGTTTCCCTTTTTATTTTTGATCGACCAGAAGCTCTATTTATAGAGGTCTGGTAGTGCCCCGTGCCTAAGGAATGGCACAGGGCTAGGCATAGGGGTGCAAGCACAACTTTCATGCCTCTTTTTTTTTTTTTGGCAATATATGATAGTGGTAGGGTTAGGTGATCAGAAGAGTGGAGGGTAGGGCATGGTGAGAGATGGGTGGTAGGATATGGTGGCAATGGTGCCAGAGAAGGCACCACTACCATCTCTCATTTTTTTTGTTTTTTTTTTATATTTTGTATTTAATAATATTATTTTTATTTTTTTGGACAAATTTGATATCCACACCTGCAAAACATTTTCTGGTCGATCTCGAAGGTGCAAGGTTCAATCGACAACCACTGACCAATAAAGACCACCGCAACCTTCAATCACGTTTCTCACTAGTCACAGCTTTTCATTTCCTCGATCTTCTGTCTTCCCACACATAGCCCTAAACGTAACTCAAAGTAAGATCTTTAATCCTTCTTTGCCCATTTTTTTAGTGCTTGAAATAATGGTTGTAATAAGGTTAGATCTATCAGCCTTTAGAGGTTTTACTATAGTCAGGTCTAGAAGCTTTTAAGCCTATTTGTTGTGTCATAGTGAAGTTTTCAAAGAATGCTTTGGGACTCAATCCCGTGTCCTAGATTTCTAGCGATCGTTGAACCATCATATCAATAATTTTCCTATTCAATATTTCATGTTTTGAAGTTAGCAAGCTAGCTTAAAATTACTTTCTGATAAGGGTGAATATTTGGAATTTGACTTTTGTAATGCTGTAATATTCGTTATACTGTCATCAAATTTTTTCTTGTAAGATTGACTTTATCCAATTATAAAGATTTTTTTGTTATCTGATTAGACATTTATTTTATTATTTGATTGGACATTTATTTTTAGCATGTAATGTATATTTGATTGGACATTTATTTTATTATTTTTTGAGTTTGTATAAGTCATGTTTACTCTTGAAACTTACTTACATTTTATTATTTTTTTGTTGAAGATGAGTGATAGATATACTACACAAGCAGATACTCAATCAATCCCTTAAGGTGAATGAGACACACATAGAACAAAAAGTGAAGTTGGAGTACAAAACCGAAAAGGAAATGACCTAACAAATGGTCAGAGGCATAAAATCATTTCATCAAATTTACTAATGACAATGGTGATCTCAAAGCTAGATGCAATTATTATGACAGAGAATTTTATGCTCACTCTAAAAAAAAATGAAAGCTCTGCATTAAAGAATCACATGGGTATTTGTACTAAATTTCCTCATGTTAGTGGCTATGGCAATCCTTCCCAAACGGAATTAGTTTTAAGCTCAAAAGGAGATCCATTTTTGGGTACTTGAAAGTTTAATCAAGATGCTATTAAGAGAGGTGTGGCTGAGATGATTATTATAAATGAATTACCTTTTAGATTTGTTGAAGCTAAAGAATTTAGGTGTTGCATGTCTATAGCTTGCCCTAGATTTCATATGCTGTCACGATGGATTATTGCTAAATATTACTATCAAATTTATGTAGATGAAAAAAAATTCCTAAAGTAATTTTTGAAATCGTACACTACGAGAGTATTTCTAACCACTAACATATGGACTCATTGCAAAGAGTCAATTATATGTGTCTTACTGCTCATCTTATAGATAGTGATTGAAAACTTAACAAAAGGATTTTAAACTTTTGTCCCATTTTTAGTCATTAAAGTGAGGCTATTGGTAAGGTAATTGACAAATGTTTGCATGATTGGGGGATTGATAAAGTTTTCACTATCATTATTGATAATGCTAGTTCTAATGATGTTGCAATCTCATACTTGAGAAAAAAATTTAATAATGCAAGAAGTAGTATTGTAGGAGGTAAATATCTTCATTCAAGATACATCGCTCATATGGTTAACCTTATTGTGAGTGATAGGTTAAAGGAATTGACTAATTCAGTTGCTCGTGTTAAAAAGGTAGTTAGATATGTGAGACAATCACCCTCTAGGTTAGCCAAGTTTAAAAAAGTGTATTGTCAATGAACATATTCCAAGTAAGAGCTTGTTATGCTTGAATGTTAGCACTAGGTGAAACTCTACTTTCTTGATGTTAGAACAAGCTCAAAAACTTGAAATAGCTTTTGAGGCATTTAATGATGTTGATCTTTATTACAAAACTAAACTCTTTTCAGAAGATGGGGTGCTTAATTAAAATGATTGGGTCAGTGTTAGAAAATTATGCCTTTTCTTGTAAAAATTTTACAATCTCACAGTTAGAGTTTTGAGTTCTACATATGTCATCACTAACAATTTTTTTTAAAGTTATATGTGGTGTTTATGACATTTTGCAAGATTGACAATTAAATGCTGATGTTGAGTTTAGTGCAATGGCTAAAAGAATGAATGATAAGTATAACAAGTATTGAGAGAATGTAGAAAAAATGAATATGTTACTTTATATTGCTTCTGTTTTTGATCCTAAAAAAAAAATTGCATTTGTGGAGTTTTGCTTTATGAAAATGTATTATTATGATCAAACTTCAGTGATGATTAAAAAAGTGCAAGAAACAATAGTTGAGTTGTTTGATGAATACAAAAACATGTTACAATCTCAATCTAAACAAGTTGGTTATAATAACCATGCGAGTCAACCACCACTATTCACTAATGAACTTGAAATTGTGGACCTATATGACTTACAAGCTGTTATTGCTAAATTTAAAAGGTTTAGGAAACAATAAAGTAGAAAGGAGAATAAATTAGAGTTAGATAAATATTTGAATAAGCAGCTTGATGCTATTGAGGAGAGAGTGGACTTTGATGTTCTTCTTTGATGGAAACTTAATAGGCATAGGTTTCTTATCCTTTTCCATCTAGCTTGTGATGCGTTGGTAGTTCCTATATCCACAATTGCTTCTGAATTTACTTTTAGCACTGGTGCTCATATGTTAGATACATATAAGAGTTTTGTAACTCCTAAACTTGTTCAAGCTCTTCTTTGTGCTCAAGATTGGTTACGTAAAATTTAATATTTCGATCCAAATGCCTTAAAAGATGAAGTGAAACAACTTGACAAGATTGATTTGGATAATTATTTTATTTATATCATTATTTTTCAATACTTATTTCTTTAAATCTTTTAGTTAAAACTGTTTTTTTATTTTTTAATATACTTTTAAATTTATCTAAGATTGGATTGGATCTCGTAATTGATTAGTAAAGTTTATTAATCAATTAAGGTAATATTGGCATTACTTACGTTGAATGTGATCCATACAATTAAATCTTTCTCTTTTAGACAGTTTTAAATGGAATAATTTTTCAATGAATTGTGTTTTGCTTTTGTTTATTTATTGCTAAAATTTTAAAAGGGTGTTGCTGCCCGTTGCTCGTTGCTTTTTGCTTGCTGCTACCCATTGCCCATTGTTGCCTGCTACATACTGGATATTAATGTTTGAGACTTGAAATTTAAGTGCTGTAATTGGTTAAGATATTTGTTATTGCTTGTTGAATATTGTTTGAGAATTAGTCTTTATGGATTGTAATTTGCTATGTATTGTATGTGTTATGTAATTCATACAATTCATAAACATAAGCTTTATAAAATCTAAACACAAACTTCATAAACACAAGCTTCATACACAGTAAATTTAGTCTCAAGCTCTAAATCAATCAGCAATACACAGTAAGTCTATGTATCAAATAACATCAGTGAGCAACACATAGCTTTATAAAATCTAAGTCAGTGAGCAATACATAAGCTCTAAGTCAATGAGCAATATACAAGCTTTAAATTAGTGAGCAATATAATAAATCCTAAATAATTACTATAATCTCTTTTGAATATTGAAGGCATCATGAAAATTTATGAGAAAATTATTGAAGGCGTTTTTGGCAAGAAACGCCTTCAATAACCCCATTAAAAAATTTTTTCGAGATTATTGAAAATATTTTTAGTAAAAACGTCTTTAGTAATTACATCATAAAATTTTATGAGGGGATTATTGAAGGGATTGTTAGCCAGAAACGACTTTAATAACCTTATTAAATTTTTTTTAAAGATTATTCAAAGTATTTTTGTCAAAAATGCCTTGATTAATCACCTCATAAAAATCTATGAGAGAATTATTAAAGGTATTTTTGGTAAAAAAATATCTTGAGTAATCACCTTATAAATTTTTATGAAGGAATTATTGAAGACGTTTGTGATCAAAAACTAAAATCGATTAGAACAAAAAAAATCGACCAAAACTAACAAGATTAAATCAATTTGATTTTCTCAATTTTTTATTACTATTGGATCGGTTTAATTTTATCTATAAATTAATTTGGATAAATCAATTTTTAATTTTTTTAAATTGAATTAATCAAATCGACCAATTATTCAATCTTACTTCCGCTTAAAAAAAAAAAAAAAGATCATTTACGCATGTTGTGCTTTGATTTTTTGTTAATCAAAAATTATTTTTGATTAATCATCATAATTTTATTTTTCCAAACATCGAAAAACATAAAAAAATAATTTCTAAAAATAAATTTCATGATTACTAAACAGAGTCTAAGAGAAATAATTTCTAAAAATAAATTTCATGATTACTAAATAGAGTCTAAGAGAATTTGACTTTTGTTCACCCTTGGTTTTTGCAGATTCAGGTATCTCAATATTGAGAGTACTTTTGTTAATTATTTATTATCATACTAATCACAAATAAAGCAAAAGGATTGAAGTCAAATAAACAATGTTATCTTATGATGTGGCTATAATAATGTAACCGGGTAAAAGTTTTCCGATATTATTTGTCACAATTGTAATTATTTGTGCGTGTACAAATTATATTGAGTTAATGTTGTGAATAATTTTTAAAATATAATTAAATATTTAATATGATATTTTAATTTTAAAAATATTTAATATGATATTTTAATTATAAATGTATTAACTTTTAAAAAGTTTTTAAATTATAATTAAATATTTAATGTGATTTTTAAATATTAAAAATATTTAATGTAATATTTAAATTATAAATTTATTAATTAATATAATACTAAAAGTAATTTGTTTGTTACGAGTTATTTTATAAAATTAGTTATGTTATAGATAAATATCATATTAATTAATAAATTTTTAATTTAAATATCATATTAAAAATTTTTAAAATTAAAATACTACATTAAATATTTTATTATAATTTTAATATTATTTGTGATATTAATCCAATTACAATATATGAAATGTTTTTCAATGTTATTTGTAAAAAAAAATTATGGTTAGCATTGTTCTTTCATTTTTTAATGGATGGCTTATTATTAGGGTTGGCAACCCTACCCGCTTTTGATGGGTTCTGACTTGATCCAATTTTATAGGGTTGATTTTTTTTTGAAAAATCTAATTTTGGGTAAGGTCGAATAATGTTAAGAAAAAATCAAGATCGGATCGAATTTGAATTTTAATCAAATTTGATCCAACTTGATTCGATATTATATAAAAAATATTTTTTAATTAATTATTTAATTTTTTATTTATATAATTATATTTAAAAATAATATTTTATTAATTTCAATTCAAATCAAATCAAATATGTTTTATATAATATTAAGTTGAATCGAATTTAAATATAAAAAAATAAAAAAAATTTTGAATCGAATCAAATTTAAATTTTATAAATATAAAATTAAATTAAATTTAAGATAAAAAAATTTATTTCGATATGATGCATTGTCATATCCGTTTATTGTTTTCAACCATTTTCCCATCAATTTTCATGTTTTCCATATTCCCCTGTAAATAACTAAAGCTACACTGCCAGCTGGGATTGGTTTTAAATTATTTATTATTTTGATTTGTGATAGTAATCTGTGCGCCACCCATTTTCCGATCTTCCAAATTTTAAATGGCGAAGCCCAAGAGGTTTAATTGTGAGTAATCCAGTATTCCAATTCCATCTTTGTCAGTCTGTCAGCTTCCAAGATAAGGCTAGATTTCTGCACGTGTAAAACTGCCATGACGTGGAGATTGAACTTTAACAAGAACCAAATTACCAGCTGTTACGCAAATCATATATTCTCTTTATTATAACATTTTCATGTCACCCTCCACCTTATTTCTTTATTTTTTAATTTTTAATTTTATTATTTATCTTATTAAAAAAATTAAACGAATAAATTTTTTTAAATTCATAATTTTTAAATATAAATTTTAATAATATATTAATTAATTTAAAAGATATTCGATATTTTATTTCTTAAATTATTGAAAGTCAAAAAAAAAAATAACTAAAAAATATTTAAATGGGTAGTTTATGATTTTGTACATGATCATTCCAGGTCAGGATCTAGGCATAAATAAAGATAATAAATGATCGAATTGAAATAAATTTAAATTATTTTAAATTTAAATTCATTTCAAATTCAAATCATCCAAAGAATTTAAATTCAAAAATGTATTTGAGATGTGGCTACTCCAACTAACACCTATAATCGAGACTAACAACCTTACCATGAACTGCCAATTGAATTAACTCTCTTCCCAAAATTCATCTGCAAACAACTTCAAAACGGTGTCGGTACTCTGTAGCTGAAAGAGAAAAAAAATTGTTTTGCTTCAAAGATTTATTAAAAAAGTCAAGACTGATTTCCAATACAAATAGCATTGGAACCAGGAGCTTTGAAAAGCCGGGGCCATCGGTTAATAAATTTAAAACCCTTTGTAATTTGTAGGCTCATAAGATATAAAAAAAAAAAAATACGTCAGCTTAATTAGATGAAAACAATATGATTAGATTTAATTTAAGTTTTAAATAATATGTAATATTATAATTTTTAAAATTTAATTTAAATTTAATTTAATTTTTTTAAATTTTATTTAATTCAAATTAAATTTTATCGATTTAATTTAATTTATTAATTTTAAATTTTTTTATATATTATTTTAATAAAAATTTTAATAATTTAAATTAATTTATATTAAAATTTAAAAAATTTAAAAAATATATAAAAATTAATAAAAATATATATTTCTATTTAATTTAAATTTTTTATTTTTCACATCTCAATACAAAATTTAATCTAGATTTAATATATATATTTAATATCAAATTTTAATCTATATCAAATAAAATAAAAACAATTTAAACCAATTTAAATAATATAATTTTAAATTAAATTTCAATTTTTTCAATTTTTTTCACCCCTCAAGCCTAACCATCATCAACCAACTAAGACACTCAGTGTCGGTTTCACCTCCCCAATTACTCTCTTGCTTAAAACGCACACAAAATATCTAATGCTTCAGTCATATTCAACACTTGCCTTTCACTTTCAGCTCAAAAAGACATAAATGTATGGCATGAAACCAATGCATTTTCTGTTCAAAATCTGTCATTAACAACCCAATTTTCACAGTAAAAGCTACCCCTCCATCGATTCTCATCTTCTTCTGTGACTAAAGAGTATATGTTTATTCCTATATATCCCAGCTTTCCTGAGTTTTAACCAAATACATACCCAGAATATTTCCTTTTCCTTTTTTTTTTTTTTGACTCTTGGGTTCATGTTCTTCTTTGTTGGGTTTCATTTTATGCCTTCGTTAGGTGGGTGATAGACTTGTTTTTGTTGCTTTCTTTTCTTTTCTCTCTTTCCTATCCTTTTTAACCCGGCTTTTAAGGCAGATAAACTGGGGACTCTTTTGCATAATCCAAATTGCAAACCGCGGCAAAAAGACGAATTAAGGTAACCCCATCTTCGATTTTCTTCTTTCCATCCTTTTTTTTTGGGTTCCTCTTTGTTTGTTTCTTTAAAAACTTGAGCAAAAGAACAGAAATTGATACTTGGGCTCTTACTGTTTCATGTTTATGCGGTTTCCCAATTATGAATGAGCTGGTTCTTAGATCCTAAACACAAAGAGTAAATTTTCGTTTCTTTCACTCTGATTTTTTTTTTACCAACCAATTAAGCATATTAGTTTTAACTCCTCCAGACAAGTTGTTATTGTACTTTATTTGTTCCTTTCTTTCCCTTTTGTAAGCTGTGACTATGCTTGGCATGCCTTGAAAATTATGCAGGAAAGTGTTCTTTTTTCTGGACTTTTTGGATCTATAGAATTGTTTCATTTTTTTTTACTACAATTATATCATAATCATCTTTTTCCTTACTTTGAAAAATTTTCCTTTTGTTTCTGTTTGTAACTTGTTAGGATAAAATTTTTTTTCTTCTTTTCTGAAGTTGTATTTTTTTTCCTGAGTGTGGATAAAAAATTTGTGTTACTTTATTTTATATGTTGATTTGGTACCATCTAAACTTTCTTGATCTCCCAATTACTGCATTTTATATCTCTGCATTTCTTGTTCTATTATTGTGGAATTTTTTATATTTTTTCTCTTTTTTTTTTCTTTTTTTTTCTTCTTAGTTTTTAATTTTAACAAAATTTTCCTCGCCGTCGGTTTTTACTTTTGTGGAAGGTGATTATTAATACCATATACATCTTTATTATAATTATTGAAGTTGCTTTTTGTGTTTCTCTTATGCCCATCATTACCTGAGTGAAGATCGGATGGAAGAGCAAAGTGCCTTTCGACCCTGGGATGAACTAATTCCTGATGCATTGGGGATAATTTTCAGCAATCTGTCCCTACAAGAGGTACTAACAGTCATTCCCTGTGTCTGCAAATCCTGGAGAAAGGCAGTGACAGGTCCCTATTGTTGGCAAGAGATAGACATTGAAGAATGGAGCAATCGATGCGAGCCCAAACATCTTGATCAGATGCTTCAAATGCTGATCACAAGAAGCAGTGGATCGCTCCGCAAGTTATGTGTTTCAGGCCTTCAGAATGATACCATTTTCTCGTTCATCACAGAGAAGTAAGTTCACCTGCTCTTACCCTTTTTGCTAATTGCATTTGTCAGTAATGTAACGAGTCCCTGCTCAATTATGAACTTTTTCTATCGTTAATTCTTAAATGCGTGGTTTGCTTTTGTGATTTATTGAGTTAGATTATATTAAAATATAATCGGTTCATATATAGTCTTGATGCTCTCTTTTGGTTAGCTGGCACGTTTACTAGTTTGAATCAGTATTCATGTTGAGATTTCCAATGAGACAATTGTAATATCTTTAAGAAACACGGGATCACACTTTCCCTCTCCTCTAGGGATCATTGTTCAATGGACACTTTTAAGTGATACAGTATATTTTTTTCCTTGCTTTTGCAAGTGCTGGTTCCCTTCGGGCTTTGCGACTGCCGAGAAGTGAAATTAGTGATTCAATAGTTGAACAAACTGCTGGAAGGCTTTCCACAATCACTTTTTTGGATTTGAGTTACTGTCGCAAAATTGGTGCCCATGCTTTGGAGGCTATTGGAAAGCGCTGTAAACTGCTTGTTAGTCTGTGCCGTAACATGCACCCACTGGATGCAGCAGGCAAGCTCTCGCAGGATGATGAGGCAAATGCCATAGCTGCTACGATGCCTATGCTCAAACACCTTGAGATGGCTTATCATCTTATTAGCACCGGAAGTGTTCTGAACATCCTTTCTAGCTGTCCGCAGCTTGAATTTTTGGATTTAAGAGGTTGCTGGGATGTGAAACTTGATAATCAGTTCATGAAGGAAAAGTTCCCAAAATTGAAGGTTTTGGGGCCCCTCGTCATGGACTGCTATGAGATGGATGAATGGGATGAATGCTCAGACTACTCTGATAGTACGGAGTATTTGGCCTGGGAGTTCGAAATGGATGACTATGATGATTATGATATTTACGATGGAGTGTGGCACCATGAGGGGAGAATGGAGGAACTTGAACTGAGGTTCTATGAAGGAATTGGTGAGGATGCTGGAATGTTTGGTTGGCCTTTATCCCCTTAGGTTCTTCTTTTGGTTCCATGCTGCCTCTCTTTTCTAGTGCATAGATATGGATGCTTCTAAATATGAAACCGTATGTTTCTATTAAAATATATCTTATGTGTCATTGTGAACTTTGAAGTTGTGTGGTTTGTTGGTATCTTTTATTTTCCTGATTATCTAAAGAATGCCTTTGTATAGTGTACTGTGCTGATAAAATCAATCACAAGTGAGTTCATAATCTGATTTTGTCATTTAACTCTGGAAACAGAATGATAGGCATAGGCATAGGATGAGACTTTCATGAAATGTCTTCCTATTGCAATGCTAAAGTGAAACAGGAGCCATAACCAGATGGCCCACTTGGACTTTTATGCGAGATGGGCCAGTTCTTTTGGCAACTTACGCCAGGCTGCCTCATACTTTGCATGCAAATTGTACCTAGCTTTTCGTTTGAGTGGCCCTTGGTCCTTTTCAATTTTTTGCTCCCTGGTTTCCCACGTCACCAAAATATTTTTTTTTTTAAAGAAAGGGTTTTGTAAATGCCCCATGATTCTACTCTCTGCGAAAAGGCAAATAAGCATTTTTTTCATCTTCATGCCAAACCCCGTGTTGTTTACGCTCTCTTTGTTGCAACCTGCACCTGAATTACCCTTTTTATTTTGCCTGAACGCATCCTGCCGTACACCCAAATCAGAAATCGGAACCATTACTTTTTCAAAAAACAACGGCCTTTGCCCCGAGCCCACATTCAAGTACCAACATTATTACGACTAGTAGCATTATTATACTACTCCTGCAAGCTAACATCCTGCCATTGAAGTTGTAAAGTAACATGAAATAAACTCCTGCAAAACCCCAAATTATTAATATTATTTTTTGTTAATAGAAGTTATAGGTATTAGTGAGGCTGTTTGTTTAGCCACGATTATTCTATTTCTAGTTGCTTAATCAAATTATTAATCATTTTTTGTTTAAATGACAATGGTTAAAATGGGTTTTCTTTTATGACCAAAAGAGCTCATTTTTTAAGCCTAACCATGGTTTCTTATCTTGATATCAATTAAACTGTAAAATAGTTGATCGCCAAAACGGCACTTCACTTCAACGTCACAATTCTCTCTGCTACCAAATGTAAACCTACCTTTAATAATAAGAGTTTTTTTTTTCTTTTTGCTCAAAATAATATTAGCACTTGTAGTTAAGATTTGGAATTATAGTTGAAGACAACAAACTTAGTGTAGTCACAGTAATCATGTGACTTTTGTCTTTGGATCTTGTATTCTTGACTACTTACTATAGCTCAAAGCTCCCTCCCTCGGACCTCGGCTCAGCCTCTTGAGATATGTGTGTTTTGAGTTTTGAGACCGCTTCCTCGGGCAAAATGACAAACCCTTCGTCGGAGTAACCACCCCATGTGCCCGCACCCAGCTTCAAAGCAGATCACACTTCGGTACTTACCCTGATCCACAAAAGATTAGTAAAAGAGAGATCTTTGAGATGATAAAGATAAATTTCCGTGAGTTTATTTGATTAAAACAATCAATATATATATATATATGAATATGATAATTGTAACAATTTCTTTATATTTTCACTACAAAATTATAAATAATTTTGATAATATTATTATAGCTCAAGTAATTGTTTACAATATCATCTAAAAGATTTTTTTAATTAAGAGTTGGTGTCAAACATGTGTTGCTGATTATTATGAAATAAAATGACAAACGTGATTAGACCTAACCCCTTTATTTTATCTTTTCCCATGCAATCAAAAAAATAAGTTTTTTTGGCTTGAAAGAAGGAAAGAAAATAAGCAATTTTCGTCTTATGAAGAATATTGTCGTATTTAAGTAGAAATCATAAGAAGCATTCTGTTATCTATATTATTAATAATCGTATAAGTTATTGATAAAATACTACATTTTTAATTTTAATAAATAAAATTCAAAATTTGATAACTTTATATAATAAAAATAAATTTTGATATATTTAATATATAAACAGTTATATATATATATAAGATGTCAAAATGTATCGAATATATTTTATAATACGTAAGTGTAAGAATTTATAATAGAACTTGAATGTTTTCGATTTTAAATTGAAAAAAGGCAGAGAATTATGAAACTTTCGATCTCTACTCTTGATATTTTTGTCTTCGGAAAAAAGTTGAGATGGTAAGATGCCTTTCCTTAATCCTCCCTCATTACAAAGAGTGGTCCCTCAATCATCGAATCTATCTTACACTGCCATGCCCATGTTTTAAGACCAGACAAACCACAGCCTTACAACCTTTAGCTAAAAAATTTCTCCTAACCTTGACATGACTTGTCTACCCCTCACAAATATTCCATTTGCCATGGATAAATTGGGGATTTTCTCTTATATCAGGAAAAAATGAAAAGCATCCATTTTGCTTTTGGGATCATTCCATATAGTGGTCCCATTTGTAATTTTCAAATTCGTTTGGCTTTTTTATAGATTAATTTACAGATTATCATTAAAATAGATTACTGACAAATTAAATTTTAATAAGTAAAATATTTTTTATTTACCAAGTCAGAAATTTTATTTTAGTTTATAATTGAAAATTGTTGGCTTAAGCTTTTAGTTAATGTTCTGGTGGAATTAAAAAATTAAAACTGTTCTATTTTTGGTTGGGATCAAATTACGTGGTTGTACATGAAGCACTGGAGAACCAGACATTACTCTCTGTAACTTTCAGCGGCCCACTCATTTTTTGGGCCAAAACCTGTCTGCCCCGACCTTGGATCTTTGTTCTTCACTTGTTCCTGCAAACCCCGTTGCAATTCCTTCAATTTATTTCCTCAGATCGTTGTTCCTCATTTTTTCTTCACAAATGCAAAAACATGGCATTCCTTCAATTAAATGGCGAAGGGTTTAATGACAAAAGGCTTTTCCTGTCATGTGTTTTAGACTTGGCATTCCTTCGTTGATAAATATCTGTTCATTTTTTTTTTCATTCATTAACTCCTAAATTATTCATATTAAAAGTTAGCATTTAATTTTCTTTAGCTTATATAATTATTTTTTATATACTATGGAGTGATTAAAATAAGAAACAGTGAGGTGAGAGGAACTAGAGAAAATTAATTAATATACTAATACCAACTTCCTTTTACTGATTAATATAATTGTTTTCACCTCAATTCCACGGGTTTTGCGCAGCCTTGAGTTAATTAATATAATTATCAATGTTTGATAAAAAATCTATCCAAAATATTCTAACAACTTTTGACTATGTTTTACAATTCCAATAAAAATATTTTTATATTTCAAGATTATAATACTATTAAAATAAAAAGAGTTTTTGGAAATGAAAAGAAGACAAAAACTCCATAGGAGAGACAGCTGTACTTGAGATTAAATGATTGATTTGATTGATTAAAAAATTTTTTATGATAAAATTTTAGATTCAAATTTTAACATTTATCACTTATTTAAATGATTTTAAATATATAAATATATAAATATATAATTTATAATTAATTATTTTAAATTATCAGATATAATACATATTATCTTAATTAAAAAAATTAAATAATTTATCTATTTTAAATTAAAAAAAAAACCATGTACTCATCAGTCAGATTTGCACAAATTCAAACAGTCCCTTAAGTTGTAAATTAAGGAGCTGACGGTAGACCATAACTGGGGTGAATGCAACATGACCAAAAAAGAGAAAGAGAAGAATTTCAAAATGGGACAAATATCTTTAATTAAATATTGGCATACGATTAGAAGATATTATATTAAATATTTTTTAATATTATCAAAATATTTATGATTGAATCGGACAAAAAAATTGCTTTTTGGAAAACTTTGTTTAAGCCCGGCTTGGCCTGTCAAGTTAAATAGATTTGAAATTTTTTTAAATATATTAAAATATTAATATTTCAAATATATTTTAAATTTAAAATTTAAAAAGTATATTTTATTCATTAAATAATTTGGCCAAGTTTTTAAAATATTTATCCATAATCAAACTTAAATTGACAAAACCTTAAAATGATTTATGGATAAATTTATAATATAAATGCTATATTAATTTTTAAAAAATTTCTAGGAGCCAAACATGATATAATCTAAAATGAAAAATATTAATGATAATTTAAAAATTACAAAATTTTTTTTCATAAAAAGTTTGTCTTTTTTAATAACTATTTTTTTGTTTTTTGCCACATTTTGATATTCTTCTCTTTTTATCATGAGACATTTATATATCAAGATTAACCTCTATGTCATTTTCTTTTTTTCACTTCATAAAATATTTTAATAAAGATCATAAATGAGTAAGACATGAATCGGATTAAATATTTTTTATATTATATATATACTTTCATACATAATGAGTATTTTAAATTTATTTTTATTTTTATGAGTATTAATTGAAAATAGATAATTTTTATATCCATTATTTTTTTAAAAAATAATGAATAAAATTATTTTTTTTATTTTTTATCTTACGTATTTATAAATTTTTTTTAAAATATATATTTAAATAAAAATATACTAATTTTAATTAATTTATATTATTATTAAATAAAAAATAATTTATTAAATCTAAATAAATATATATAAAATCTGGATATAATATAAGTGCTATATTATAAATTTATATATTGTATTCATAAAAAAATTAAAATCATACACATTTTTATTTTATATAAAAAATTATTATCTATTTTCATCTTCATCAAAATAAACAATCAAATTTCTTATCAAATTTAGATAGTTTGAATCATCAGTGAAAATTCGCGCGAGCTACTCTGACAAACATAATTGAAATGGAACTCACGGTTTACAATATAACTATTATTCTCACCGTAGTGGTCAACAATATTATTTAGTTTTTTCTTCAATTTTTAAGAAGGTAATAAAAAAACTTAAGCTAAATAGTTAAAGAATAAATAAAATGACAGTCACTTTACCCTCCTTATGTAATAAAAAAATAAATAAAATGACAGTAATATGATTTATTAGTAAAATATTTAAATTTTAATTTATAATATTTTTCAAATAAAAAAATAGATATTGACAAATTCAAAAGAATTCAACAACTAGGAAATAAAAAATAAAACCTTAGGCAACAAACTACGGATGCTGATTGATCCCAATAAAATCACAAACACCACCACCTATCCAAAGTGCAGAACAAGTCTTGCATGGAAGAGAGAGAATATGCCAAAAATCATATGATAACGTAAGAAATAACACGTGTCTTTGGGGGTAGGAAGGATTAAGGGAAAAAAGCTTGCATCTGCATGAAGTGGACAAGGTAGGTGAGGTTTAGCTTGCCGTCTGCCAGTGCCTTGCCTCACCCACTCTAAATAATGAAAGACATGGCTGCTCTTCTTTTTTTGAATTGGTTAGGGGTCTTTTTGTAATTGCATCATTTCTCAGTCTTTCACTTTTCCTCGCTGAATAACAATAAAGTATTTAGTCTTAAAACCATGAAGAAAACTGGTTAGGTAAGAGTTAAGCAAAAGGCCATTTTTTGAGAAAACACTATTCCTCCTTACCCCAGTTTGCCCATCCATTCAACTTCCAAGCTTTGGCTTGGCTTTTGGTAGCCTAGCCAATGAAATCACCTTAAAATCATAAATTTCTAAAGCAATAAATAATTATTACATTTAATCTTACAAATTTATATGTTTGTTTGTGCCAAAAAAATATAAATTTATATAAATATAAATTTTAAAATATATTTAAATTAAAATATTATGTTTTAACAAGTGATGTATTTTATCCCTAAAAACGACAAAAATATTATTATACACTTAAAAAGGAGCATGAGGTCTTCGACGTTCGGAAGGGACCCAGATTCAAGGCGTGGATCACCACATTAACGGATGGATCCCGACACTGTAATTAATAAGATAATAAAGTTAAAAATAAATTAAGAACTAAAAAAGGTTAGGTGTTTGGCTACCAAACCAGATTTATGTATGTATTTTTAATCTCTCTCTCTCTCTCATGTGTCGGAATTTATACTGAATAAAAGGTGGTAACTCAATTTAATAAAAATAAATTTGTTTTGATTTAGGCAATGTTTTGGCCTATGTCCATTGCTATTCATGTGATTCACATGACATAATAATTTTTTTTTTATTTTTAAATAAAATTAAAATTTGACACAATATTTATTAAAATTTAAATAAAAATAAAAATCAAATAATATATTTTAAGTCGTAAATTAAACAACTTGTCATAAAATATAAAATTATAATTGTTTCCTTACTTTAAAGGCTTGTACGACTTAATTTCACCTCTTGCATGGAAGTCACGTGTGTATATATCAATGCTAATAACATTTAATTCAACTAGGTTCATATAGCTGTTGCCAAAAAGGGCAAAAGTTAGGTTCATAGCTTTTAAAAGTGTAATAAAATTTCAATACAACTTAAAAGCCAATTAATACAACCAGATGGTTATACTTAGAGGTGTTCAATGATCATAACAATTAAAAAAAAATTTGGTATTGTTTCAGAAAATTGTTCCGAGTATATAATAAACTGAAAATTCCACATTTAAAATTTAAAG
Organism: Durio zibethinus; assembly: GCF_002303985.1. The sequence continues at coordinate 30,714,710 of NW_019167937.1, read as the reverse complement.
ACATTCACTCAACAATTTAAATACTCTTTATAAAGATTTAAAAAATCACAATAAATACAATTGAGATTAACTTATATTATGATGATATTAAAAAGTGAATTTTTAATCATTAATAAAATAATATTATTTTATATTTTTGTAAAATTTTTAGCAAATGTCCATATCTAATGTGGCAAAATGGTTGGGCTGACTCGTTCGGCTCGGCTCCACCTCTACGCCGTCTATTATTATCAATGCAACATACGATGTAAGTGGCGGCGATTAGTAGTTGAGGAAAGGAAAGGGATTCCGGTCCTCCTGTTTTGGGTTTGGCCCCTGACTGAAAATTAAAGACAAAAACACGTTTTCCCCAAAATACCCCAAGGAAAATAAATTTACTAAAACAACCCTATTCCCCAACTACCACCTAATCACGCCTTTCTACCAGACACCACTCTCCTCCGTTAATCCCTTACGCGAAACACGAACCCGAAAATGAAAAACACAACCAAAGTCATTGCCCCTGCTCACTTATAAAAGCCTCTTGAATCTTCCTCCTTCTCTCTCCAGGTAAACCTTTACCTACCTCTTTTCCAAATCACAGAGAAAGCCACATTGTTTAACCAAAAATGGCTCTCACCAACTCCTCCATTCTTCCCACCAAGTCTCTCCTTCAATCTCAGCCATCTACGTCTTTTCTCTAGACCCAAGTCATTGTCTGTCATTCGAATCAGCGCCGTCCATTCACCTGACTCACCAAAGAACCCCATCGTCTCCGATAAATCGGCCAAGCAGCCAGCAAGCGCTCCACTCGCCGCTACCAAATCTGCTACTGCACCCGCTACTGCTCCGCCGAAAAATGCTGTTCCCGGGAAATGGACCGTCGATAGCTGGAAGTCAAAGAAGGCGTTGCAGTTGCCGGAATATCCCGATCAAGTAGAGCTTGAGGCGGTGCTTCGGACTCTCGATGCTTTCCCTCCGATTGTCTTTGCTGGAGAGGCTCGGAGTCTCGAGGAAAGCTCGGGAAGCTGCCTTGGGAAACGCGTTCCTGTTGCAAGGCGGTGATTGTGCTGAGAGTTTCAAAGAGTTTAACGCTAATAATACTCGTGACACTTTCAGAATCATTTCTCAGATGGGTGCCGTTTTGATGTTCGGTGGTCAAATGCCCGTTGTCAAGGTCAAAGCTTATAACTTGACCTTAAGATTTAACATTTTTTTCAATGTTCTTACTTACGAGTTTGCTAATATTTCTGTTTTTTCTTTCGGCTTTTTAGGTGGGAAGAATGGCAGGGCAGTTTGCGAAGCCGAGGTCGGAGCCGTTCGAGGAAAGAATGGAGTAAAGCTGCCGAGTTATAGAGGCGATAATGTCAACGGGGATGCTTTCGATGAGAAGGCTAGGATTCCTGATCCTCAGAGAATGATTAGAGCTTACTGTCAATCTGCAGCTACCTTGAATCTTTTGAGAGCTTTTGCTACTGGAGGTTATGCTGCTATGCAAAGGGTTACTCAATGGAATTTGGATTTCACCGAACGCAGCGAGCAGGGAGATAGGTAAAAAATTTCGATTTCGTCTCAATTGGCTTTACTTTTTCTGTTTTTGCTTTGGTTGGATTCAGTCTTCAATTTCTATTTTGTTGATATTTTCTTGGAATTTTCTGATGGAAAATAAGCTGATGTAATAGGGAATTCGTGATATTTGATCATTTTCACTTGTTTTGTCATGTTTTGTGCTTTAACTGTAGTTTGAATATCTGTTCTTTCAGTAGATAATTTGTTTGTAATTTATATGTGCCATTTTGTCAATGTGGCGGCAAGTTTTACCTTTTTTAGAAGTTCTCCAAGTCCAAGTTACCCTTGTTTTTGGAAATTGAAATTTTTGTTTGAGAGTTCTTTTGATGGGTTATTTAAGAATCCACAAGTTTTGGACTTGGATTTTTATCAGTTGCTTTACCTTTCTTCTGTTTTTGGCATGTGCATAAGTGATAGACTTTAAACTCTTTGTAACTCCGACATTAAACACGTGGATTTTCCTCTTGAAATTATGTTTTGCTTCATTTACTTCTTTTTTTAGGGCCGCGGTTTTGATTGTTGTTCTGAACTTCTTTTATGGTAAAAAAAAAGAGATCATAACTTTCAAAATGGATTAAATTTCAAATTTATTTACCCTTTCCGGTATGTGGCAGGTACCGAGAACTGGCTCATCGTGTTGATGAGGCCCTTGGATTCATGGCTGCGGCTGACTTACAGTTGACCATCCTATCATGACAACAACTGAGTTCTGGACATCCCATGAGTGCTTGCTCTTGCCATATGAACAGTCACTTACCAGGCTGGATTCTACTTCTGGCCATTACTATGATTGTTCCGCTCATTTTCTTTGGGTTGGGGAACGCACTAGACAGTTGGATGGTGCTCATGTTGAATTTCTGAGAGGAGTGGCTAATCCTCTTGGAATTAGGTAATTACGACTAAGTCTACTCTGTAATTAATAACTTATAGGTATATAAAAAGATGTTAACAAAATCTTCATTGAAAACCCAAGGTGCATGGAAGTTCCAAACTAAATGGTCTGAATGTTGGACCAGGTGCTGTATTGTCAAATTACATTTCTTTTCTTTTTTTTTTGTTAAATTATTATTTTTTAAATATTCAGCTACATAACTCCTGTCTAAGAATGAACCAGGTAATGAAATATGGATTTTATGCAACTAGATTTGGTTTAGCTGAATTACTACAACGGGAGCCCTATTCTGTCAATTGTTTTTTTTGGAATAATATGAGTTGGATCATAAATTGGTTGAGAGTAAGATGACTAACAAAGGAGGCTTTTCTGCTGCAGGTTAGTGATAAGATGGATCCAAATGAGCTAGTTAAGCTGATTGAAATTTTGAACCCTCAGAACAAAACAGGAAGGATAACAGTGATCACAAGAATGGGTGCCGAGAACATGAGGGTGAAGCTTCCCCATCTAATTAGGGCAGTCCGTCGGGCTGGGCAAATTGTCACTTGGGTTAGTGATCCTATGCATGGAAACACCATAAAGGCTCCTTGCGGTCTCAAAACTCGACCCTTCGATTCCATAAGGGTATGTTACTCATTACTTAACCTGTTACCCTGAAGGATTAGTTGCTGATAATTCATTGGTGGGTATAAATTGTCATTTGGTGTGCAAGTCACGTACCATTTTGAATTATGAAAACCCTGAAATTACAGAGTTTAAGTAAAATAGATTCTCATCATATGAAATGAAAAACATCTTTCTGGTAAAATTGTTACCTTGTTCACAAAAGGAAAGGGTCGTATTATTGAGGACAGTAATTAGGACAAGTGATGTTTACCATTATGAGCATGACAAGAAGACTAACTTGTGATGCTAGAAAAATTGAGTGCATCTTGTTTGCATCATGAATCCTTGCATGATTGAAGTTTTAGCTTAAAAACCAAATTTTCTTTGCATCTTTTATAGAAATCCTTTAATAAATGAGGTATGGCTGATTAATAAGTGCTTTATGTTTAATGCCAATTATCAAAAACTATGGCCATAAGCATTGGTTTTAATACTGCTGGTTCACTCTTTGAGCTTTTGTAATACAAGGAAACCAAATCAATCCTTTTGGATGGTTGCATTTGTAGTTTCAAAGGAAAATTATTGCATTTTCTAGCAAGAGAGTTTGAAGTCAAATATTATTATGGCTGGGGTAGGTGGGGAAAGGGACTATCTCTTAAAGTTGTTTGGACCAAACTGTCAAATGAAGATTACTTAAGCATGATCATAGTAATTTAGGTAAGAATTTGTCATCAGTAGGTAGTGTCATATTTCCCTATCCTATGGTTGATTCAAACACATGTTGTGGTATAAAATCTCTTTGAAGATTGCTTAAGCCTACTCTTGATGAACCTCAATTGACTTTGGATAGCAGTTGGGAAGATTCTGTTGTTTTGTTCTTTCTTTTTATATGTCTATCAAATATTTAGGTGGAAATTTAGTACTGTCAAACACAATGTGAATGGCGTCTTGCTATGTGTTAAGTTCATTGTATAACAATATCTATTTGTTTATTTTTGGCAGGCTGAAGTGAGAGCTTTCTTTGATGTGCACGAGCAAGAGGAAGTCATCCTGGAGGAGTTCATCTAGAGATGACTGGGCAGAATGTGACAGAATGCATTGGTGGATCCCAGACTGTTACATTTGATGACTTGAGTTCACGCTACCATACCCACTGTGACCCTCGGCTCAATGCCTCGCAATCTCTTGAGCTTTCCTTCATCATTGCAGAGCGCTTAGAAAGAGGAGGATCAGCTCACAGCAACCTCTGGTCACAGGGCCGTAGAGTGGCTCACAAAGAATCCAGCCACCAGCCTACCAATATGTTTGTTCTTTTTTTTGTCTTTTAGTTGATACTGCTGGCACCTTATTAATATTTTTTTTTACTTTTGGGATTCTTAAGTTATGTCCTGTTTTTTATGTTGTGCATACTGGGAGACAAGAGAGGGCTTTGAGGGGAATAAAAAAAAATTAAGCTATAAATGAATTCTAAAATTGCTCTGAAGAAGATTACATTCCAAGCTTGTTGTGGTCTTGCAGACAGACAGTAGACAAGAATTTTTTAGTTTTCATATACATTTACATATATATATATATATATGTATGTATGTATGTATGTATGAATGAAAGAAGTGGTATATATATATATATATATATATATATATATATATATGTATGTATGAATGAAAGAAGTGGTAAAGCGCTGACTCAAATTTGGCTAAAGCCCATAGGCCATAACCGTAAGGCTAAATTACTTGATCTTTGCTCAAAGGCCTACAAGGGTTGACAAACCTCAATGAGAAAGTAGTTAAATTGGCAAATAAAATTTGGGCTAATCTTTAACATGCCCACTGCCCAGCCAGCACCATCTCTTTTTCTTTGGTCGGTGAGGAAAACCCAAAAATACCAACTTAGCAACACACTAACTTTCTAGAGAAAACATGCAATTTGTGGTTTGGACATATAAATAGTGCATTTTATATCTTCCTAGAGCGTGTCTTAAGCATTATTAAACAGGATTATTATTATATACACCAGCAGTGAAATTTTTAAAATGTAAGTATAAAATTTTTAACCCGCAAATAGAATTTTTTAAATTCCATAAATGGCTTATGAATAATTTTATAATTATTTTCCAAAATTGTTTAAATTAATATTGTGTTAGTGGACAGAATTGGCAAGGCTTTTGCTCCACCCTCGTCTACAATAGAATGACGCCCAAATTTGGGCCTGCTTAGCTCAAGATGAGTCTAAGCTCATTGGGCTCGTGGAATAAGGTCTTTATAATATAAAAGAGAAACTTTTATTTCTCCTTTGTTAAAATAAGAAAAAAAAAAAATAAAAAATATATTTATTGGCAACGGTAAAAATATTGAAAAAAGAAAAAGAGGAAATATTAAACAAGGCCAAAAAAAAAAAACAGACAAGAAGAGGAAAGAAATTAAGTAAAGAATAGGGCACGTTAAGAAATCCTGCGATCGGCACACGGGGAAAACCCGCGCGCAGGAAACACGTTGCCACGTGGGCAACATCGCTCTGCGTTATATCCAAGCCAATATGTTTAAAGACGAAACCATTTCTTCCTCAACCCGTCTTGCTTTCTACTTTTCCGTTGCTCGGATCAATCCCAACTATTCCCTCTGCCCTTTAAAAAAAACCCAAAAAAAAATTCAATTAATGGAAATTTCTCATGAATCCCACACTTTCTGCCAAAGATCGCCGAGTCGATGCCCTCGGCAACCTCAGCTCCCTCCCGATGAACTCATCTGCACCATCTTAGGTTACCTCACTCCTCCAAGACATCGCTCGTCTCGCTAGTGTCAGCAGGTTTTTTTTTTTGCACTCTTTTTATTCTTTATTTTTCCAATTCCTATATTCTCACTTTTAAATATCATTTTCTTTTGTTTAATTTTATTTTTGGGGTTTGAATTTGTTAGTGTTATGTATATATTCTGCAATGAAGAGCCACTTTGGATGAGTCTTTGCCTCAAGAAAGTCAACGGTCCACTTCAATACAAAGGCTCCTGGAGGAAGTCAACATTGCATTTGTATTTCGCCCTTCGCAACTGAAAATTAAATTTATTCTTTTTGTTTTAACTTTATCATTTTAGTCTCTAATTTTGCGGGGTATTTTTTTTTTTTTAAATGCAGAGAGAATTTGCCGAATGAATATATTGAATATAGCAGAAAACCATTGCAGTTTGATGGTAAATAAACTCGTGCTTTTGTTTTTATGAAAATAAATACTTTTTTTTTAATGATAGTATTGATTTGAGTAATTGTGGCTAATCTTTTTGGTGTAGGATTTAGCTCTTTATTCTTATACAGAAGATTATATAGGTGCCATACTACATTAGATGGGTTTTCTTTCGACGATGGAAATGTGGAAAGACAAAGTGATCTATCGGTGGAACAGTTTCATCGTGAATATGACGGGGATAAACCGGTATGCTATATATATGTTATGTTTGTTTTCAGTAAATTTTGTTCAATTCACTACTTCAAATTATTATTATGTTATCCACTAGATATTAGTCCTTTTGGACTTTTATCGAGTATTTGAAGAAATCAGTTGATTTTATTCGTAAATGTTACCCTCTTCATTAGTCGGATATTATGAGTTGAGCAACTGTACATAACTACTTGTGCTTTTTGGGCTGATTCACATTCCAGGTTTTGCTCACTGGATTGGCCGATACTTGGCCTGCAAGGAATACTTGGACAATTGACAAGCTTCTGGACAAATATGGAGATACAGCATTCAGGATTTCTCAAAGAAGCCCTGGAAAAGTTTCAATGAAAATTCAAGGATTATGTATCCTACATGAAAGAACAGCATGATGAGGATCCTCTTTATATTTTTGATGACAAGGTGAGCCTAGGTAGTTATAACATTATACATTTTTGTGTGTGTGTCTATTTTGTGCAGGATTATAATCGAATAATGGCCTTTTTAGAAAACTTTGAAAGTACTTTGATTGTTTGTCATGCAGTTTGGAGAATCTGCCACCTGGCTTGTTGAAAGATTACAATGTGCCCCAAATATTTCAAGAAGACTTTTTTGATGTTTTAGATGGAGACAGTCGGCCACCATTCAGATGGCTATCATTGGGCCAGAGAGGTCTGGTGCCTCTTGGCATGTTGATCCAGCACTTACCAGTGCCTGGAATACTCTTCTATGTGGTCGTAAAAGGTATTTTTGAGATGTTAACTCTGTATTGATAAAATGCTTCCATGTGGTGCTTTTGGATTTGACATATTGTGCCACAAAGCTTAATAATAGTACAAGACTGTTTATGGAGCTCATTTAGAATGTCCTTCAGCAACTTTATTAAATGTTTCTTTTATCTGTTTTCATTTGACCTCTATACCGGTGCCCTGGTTATTGATGTATCATAAACTGCTTGGTAATTTATTTTGGCTGCATGAGGTTGTCCTTTTTGTTGCTTCACTATAGTTGAAAAGCTGATATCCAGGATGTCGGATCTCAATTGTTTGGGCAGATGGGCATTGTATCCTCCTGGACGAGTACCTTTGGTGTTACAGTGCATGTAAATGACCAAGATGGTGATGTAAACATTGATACTCCATCATCACTGCAGGTATCAATTCCATGGTCCTGTGTTTGATCTCCTAGTTGTTGTCACATTTTTTGGGGTTGCCTTTGTTGAATCATTTCTTCTTTTTTGTGTACAGTGGTGGCTTGATTTTTATCCACTTCTTGCTGATGAAGACAAGCCAATTGAGTGCACTCAACTACCTGGGGAGACAATTTTTGTTCCGAGTGGATGGTGGCACTGTGTCCTGAATCTGGAAACAACTGTTGCAGTGACACAAAATTTTGTAAATTCCAGAAACTTTGAATTTGTATGTCTAGATATGGCTCCAGGTTACCGTCATAAAGGAGTTTGCCGTGCTGGAATGCTTGCTCTTGATGAAGGCAGTTAGAGAACATCGAGAAGAACATGTCATGTGACAAAGACAATTTCAGTTACTCCAACCTGACAAGGAAAGAGAAGCGGGTCAGAGTTCTAACATCTCAAGAGAGTGAAAATCATGAAGGAACTGCTAATGGTGCATCTACAAGCTATAATCTATGGAAATGCAATTTTTCTTATGATATAAATTTCTTGGCCATGTTTCTGGATAGAGAGAGGGACCACTATACTTCTCCATGGAGCTCAGGGCAATTGCATAGGGCCACGAGAAATGAGGGAATGGCTTTCCAAGCTTTGGTTGGAAAACCAGGAATGAGAGAGCTGATTTGGAAGGTATGTTACATTTTTAACAGAAGTGCCTTCATCCCACCAAGCCTGTCCTTTTTTTCTTCTTTTTCCCTTTCTATGGATGAGTTGACTAAGAAAAGGACAATAGGCAACCATATGTTTTAAGGAGATAAACTATGCCCATTCCGAAGAAGATATTCTCAAAAATAAATCACAAATTGTTGAAAAAGACAAATAGAAGCCCTTATAGATTGTTTAGAAGATTTGCTTGATAATGGACTCCTCTGCTCACATATTCCGATGATTACGTCTGGCTGGTTTTCTTCTCTGGTAAATGCTCTAAATGGTTGGTTACTAGAGATTTTTTCTATTGTTATTGCTTTGTCAAAAACTTTGGCATAGGAGGACATATGGTGTTCGCTAAACAATATCTTTTATCTTGTTGCTAACTTAATTTTTTTATTTTTTCTCTAATTGTATTAGGGAGCCTGTATTGCACTAAATGCTGACAAATGGTTGGAGTGCTTGGGGAAATCTGCTTCTTTCACAATTTGCCTTTTCCAAATGATGATGCGAAGCTTCCTGTTGGAACAGGCAGCAATCCCGTGAGTTGATTGTCATTTTCATTAATCTCTTAATTGCTGTTTTCTTTACATATGGAAAGTAGGGGAATTGATGTGAGAAATCAATGAGCGGATACTCCAGAATTTGCCATTGCCTTGTAGAATCAATCCAATCATATTATCAACAGAGAACTTTTGTGGTTTCAATTGATTGTTCTAATTCTTAGCAACAGGTGTATGTCATGGATGAATATGTGGTTAAAAATCTTTGTTGAAGGAGGGCTGGAATCTTCAATACATGGCTTAGGCACTGAGGTAGGTTGTATGTGATTTATACTCATCATGTCCATAAATTTTTTACATACTGTAAGTTTTGCGTTTCCTTCTGTACAGCTTGAATTTACAGCACGCTTTGTGAAGTTTAATTCCCCTATGAAAAGCCACATTCCTAATGTATTGGCTAGTGGGATTCTGCACTTGGAAAATGATCTTGCAAAATTGATTCTTGGGATGGTAAAGAAGTGCCTGATGTGCTTTGCAAAGTGCAATTTGATTCCAGAGAAGGGCACAAGTGATGTTTTCCCTTTTCGGTGTATGGAGCAAGAAACTTTTTGGCAATATAGAAAAGCTGGGTCACCAGAATATGGACCAAACAGTTCAGCTGGATCCGCTAGTATCTGGCGCTACCTTATAACGAAGCGTATGCAATCGGAAAGATATTTGGCTCCAATTGTAAGTATCTTAATTTTACAGTTTCTTATTTGAAGGATCATAACTTCTAGAACTGGAGATGTCAAAAGTAGATTGGTGCAATATTAATCTTCCATTAATTTCTATTGCAGAAGAGATGTACTGTTCATCGGAAGATGTGCTAACTTTAGCTTCCTTTTTAGGAGAGCAGCTTCGAAACCTTCATAGTTTGCCCTATCCTCCTTCAGTAATTCAACCGCTTTCAGGTGAACAGAAAAGGGGGTTTTCCTTTGCCAATGGCATGGACATTGATTTTGTCTCCAACGAATCAGAGTTCCAGCCTGAATGGGAAATCTTTGCGAGAACTCTAAGTCAGAAGAAGAAGGATATTTCTAGCCGCTTGAATAAATGGTATACTATCTAATTTGTGAATGAAGTTTGTTGATCAACTTTTACAACCAATTGTGATTCTACTGAAAATATGTTTGAAAGAGATTTTCCTTATTTTAACCTCCTAATTTTGCAACCGATAATCTTGTGTTTGTTCATTGTGTCCATACTCCATATCTGTTTTGCTTCATTTTGAAAACATTGTATGCTTCAGGCTTATTGAGAGTGATACCAGCCATGCCAACATTGACCTGTTTCTTTACACTGCTATGCAGCCAAACAATTGTTTTCTCCATGGTTAAATCTCACTATTCAAAGGAACTCATTGCTGCCTCTCCTGTATAATGGAAAAAAAAAATAATTAAAGCCAACACCTTCTAGAAATTTGCCTGTGGTCCTTATTTTATTTGTGGAATGGTTCAGAGCTAATCTTGTGCTTGTATCCATACTTCAAGATCAGTTCTCTTAAAACTGCAAGTTTGTTATCCTGTTGTGCTATGTCATCATTCTGTGAGAGTGTTAGCGTAGTACTTAATGGGTATAACACTTACAAAGATAAAGATTTCTTTTTCTATTTGTTTTTAGCTTTGTTTATTTACTTTATCATAGCCTTCAATTTTAGATGCCTCTGAAATTTGACACTGCCAATATGTAGGGGGGATCCAATTCCTAAAAAGCTGATGGAGAAAGTTGATGGATACCTCCCAGATGATTTTCTGAAGCTGCTTTCTGCATACGAGGTTTTTTTTTTATGTCCCACTATCTTTTTCTTATTTCCTTTATTTTCTCTTAATCTTATGGGTGGAACCTGTTGCACAATTGTACCTAATGCTATTCATTATTGATAGGAAAATGGCATGAAAAGAATTCGTAAGCCTTGGTCCTGGATACATTCAGATATTATGGATGACAATATTTACATGGAACCATGCTGTATATTTGGCTCAAATGGAGTTACTGCCCTGATAAATAATGGTTCAGTGAATGGGCATAATAATGATGGAGAAGAAAAATCTTGGCGCCCTAATTACATCCTTGATTTCAGCGATCTTTCTATAGGTCAGGGCACTTTCTTAATCTGACTTCATTCCATGTTGCTATGAGTATTTTAGTTTATAAATCATTCCTCTCCTTCCTATCCTCTCCTTCCTATTTTGTTTTAGAGATGTGAATTTGTTTATGCCAATGGAAACTAAATTGTACCTTATGAAAAATTGAATTGTGGAAACATAATGGACATGTAGTGTGATACAAATGAAATCTTCAAGATCATCTGATGTTGCTTATACCTATAATTTCTCATTTGAATATTCTGGTTTAATCTTAAGCAACTTTTCCTGCATTTAAAACAAACCGAAGTTATTCTTTATCTAAAGGACACGGTTCTCATGATTTGCTTTGTTATTTCTCATGTTAAAGGGAATAAACTGTAGAAAGAGTGAAACAATAAGTAATCGGTTTTACCTTTAACAGTAGAGCAACTTGATGTCATCCATCAACTTGAGTTCGATTTTATTTTTCAGGTGATCCCATTTATGACGTGATACCCATACATTTAGATGTCTTTAGAGGTGATTCCCGTCTCCTTAAGCAGTTTCTACAAAGTTATAAACTTCCTTTGATGAAAAAAACACCAGAACATGGATCAATGACTTCTTGTGATAAGTTTGGACGACTTTCGTACCATGCCATGTAAGTAATAATGAGTTTCTTTCTTTCCTTGATATTAATTTTGTCAAGCTTGTTAGTTTTTGGTTCAACTGCAACATATGGCATTAAGGTCTGCAAAATTTATCTGGATATTTTGTATCTGCAGGTGCTACTGTATTTTGCATGATGAGAATGTATTGGGTGCTATATTTAGTATATGGACAGAACTTAGAACAGCAGAGTCATGGGAAGAAGTTGAGCAGACAGTATGGGGAGAATTAAATAACTATGAAGGCATTGCCTGAACTATTTTTTGGCATATGAACCAATTTATTTCAGTCTTTGTAGCATTAATTCAGTTCTCACCTGGCCATAAGACATCCGAACAGGACATTTGATTCATTTATTATTCAAATTATTTGGTTGTCTTTGGTTTTCTTAAAGAGGTGATTGTCATTCATTTGACTATGTTTTCTTTTCTTTTCACTTTCTTGTTTCATTATAGACCAGGTTGGGAAAGTTTTGCCTATCGGTAAGTTGGTTGCTATCTATATTTCTGTATCAAAATGCATGACTTAAGCTCTTTTAAAAGCAGTTGTAAAACCTTTCAAACATGAAAAATCTAAATCAAACAAATTCCATTAATTTTTTTAACTTGCTATCACTATTTGACTGGTTTTAAGCTGCAATAGAAGGCTTAGAAGCAACGAAAGGCCTGGATCTTTTCTTGGCTAAACTTTCACTATGACGTTCTCTTTGTTCCTTCAATCTCTGTGCAAGGAGCTTCTGATACTCAGCAACATCTACCTTTGCCTTTGAAATTCTTTTCTTTTTCTCAGCAATTCTTGCTCTCTTCCTCTGCAAAATTTATGGAGTGACCAATTTCTAAATCTCGGGAGCTTTGCTGGCTTTCTTTCCTGCATTACAGAAAAACCAGTATGATAAAAGTATATTATATTGCATAAATAATGAGAATGCTTCAATTTAAAAAAAAAAAATTACAATTTAGGTGCTTCAAATAAAAAAAAAAGGTAGAATCTGGACAAATTTTCTTAAAACGAAGAAAAAGGTCAAGGTTCCTTTTGGACAAACATTACACACATACATTTGATAACCAAATTAAAAACAAATACTATATTCATTATGACACTAAAACTCTTACCGTCAAAAGAAAATATACCAGAAAACCTATCAGATTTGTTGTGAATGATCGACGGTAAGTGTTGACATACTTTCAGACATCATCCTCCTTTGAGAGATTGAAGATTTTATGAATCTTTGATACTCTTTTGGGTCCTCCCATTCTTGGTTTCTCTGGTATCAATCAGTAAGGAAGATTATTCTCACCCTCGTTCACAATTACCTAGTGAGAATATAGAGATCAGGGCTCACAATGCATCCTCGAACAGACTTCCTCCTTCGGTCTCCTTTGCACCTACCATATTCTTGGAAGCAAGGTGTCCCTGGAGAGGAAAATATGACAGTCATTTCATACCAAAAATGCCAGTAAAGTTGCTATCATCACATGCGTCTGGATGACATTAATGATTAAACAGTAAGGACCAACCTCTGTGAAGCAATAGATGGACCCTGTTTCATTGCGAATTCCTGATTGTCACATCCTCCTCTTGATTTTGAAAACATAGCCCTTGAATTCCTGCCAAAAGAATGAAGTCTTTTATTAAACTAGGAACTCTAAATAAGACTCCATTGAATCCAATTCTTGAACATAGGCATACCTCTCCAAGAGCATCTAAGACTCCATTGAATCCAATTCTTGAACATAGGCATACCTCTCCAAGAGCATCTCCACTGACCTCCTGTGAGATCCTCCTTGTCAAAAAATGCTCGCCTATACAGTATAAAAACAAGAAATCAACAATGAGAAACATTTACATTTACATTTACATTACAAAATAAAAACATTAAGTCCTTCAAACAAGACCATCTGCTCCCCGCGTAACTTGCAATGCTCCTTGTTTCACCATCTCCTCAACCAATATACCACATCAAATGGAAATTTGTGTTCGCAAAATTCTATTCAAAATGCGATTGTCCGAGTCAAACGTTGTAGAAATCATGTATGAGTTATAAACTATTAGCTACACGTGGCATGCTTTCTGTCGAAATATAGAGCCTAATTTTTCACATTTTTGGAGTTGATAATAAGAAAGTTTGAAAAGCTTACGAAAAGTGTTTAAATATAGAGCCTAAATGCATCCCTAATTTTTCAGTTTGTAGAATTCATTTATGAGTTATAACTATTAGCTCCACCTTGCATGCTTTCTGTTGACATATATGGAACCTAATTTTTTCATAGTTTTGGAGTTGATGATATAGAAGTTTGAAAAGCTTGCAAGAAGTGTTAAAATATGGAGCCTAATTTTTCACATTTTTGGAGTTGATAATAAAAAAGTTTAAAAAACTTGCCAAAGTTGATGTCTGCAATGATGTTTATGAAGAGTTGATGATGTATAAAGATTTTTGGAATCTATAAATAGGCTTGTTCAAATGTCTTAGATGTAACAAAAAAATTATGAGAAAAAATGAAAAAGAAAGAATTAGAGATAGAGAGTGTGATTTGAGAGCTTGTACAAAAACATTAGAGAGTTTCTTTCTCTTATAATTCTATCTTCATCACGATAAAATTATTTTATAATAATTTTAAAAGTGATCGTGACTCTCACACTAAAAATGAATCACTATAAATTTTGTGTATTTTTTATTAATATTTTTATTCTTTGTATTTTTTATCGCTTTCAGTAAACGGGATAAAAGCTTTTAATTTTCAATTGGTATCAAAGTTAAAAACCTCATTGTAATTTTGATATCATTTGTGAGAATTAAAAGCACATCCAATATTACACAAAACATAAAAAATTTGGTTCATCTTAGTGTGAGAGTTAATCCATTTTAAAACCATTGTAAAATGATTTTATATGACAAAAATAAATTACAAGACAAAAAACTCTCTCTGAAATTTTTTTCATAAGCTATCAAACCACATTTTATATCTCTAATTCTTTTTTCTTACTTTTTCTCACAATATTTTGTGTTGCATTTAAGGCATTTGAGATGCCTATTTATAGGCTCTAAAAACTTTTTACCGTACATATTTATGCATCGTCAACTCTTCGTAAACATCATTGCATGCATCACTTTGACAAAATTTTTCAAACTTTCTTATTATCAATTCAAAAAAAAAAAAACTAGACTCCATATTTGAACACATATAGCAAGCTTTTCAAATTTGCTTATTATCAACCCCAAAAACGTCAAAAATTAGGCGTTCATGTTCAACAATCTCTCGCTGAAGACCAATCATCATCACAGTCTCTCCTCCTGCAGCATTGCAATTTCTCAATTTAAGAAAATCGAACTGAATTGTAAACACACTTCAAATATCTATTGAAATGCTTATGTATAAACAATTTACTAACCAAACAAAAGCAATAAATAAAAGGTCTCAAACCTTCATGATATTGAGTAAAAGCTGTCGCTCAAAATCATTCACTCATTTCCTCTATTGGGTTGTTTCAAATGAGCTCCCTTTCTGACTCACAGTCTAACTCAGCAATTTATTTGTTTCACTGTATCATTGGTGACATGTCCTAAATTCTTTTTTGCTGAACATGTGGACAAGAGTTCTGCTTTTGAGTATTTGACTTATGGGGTTCTATTTTTGTTTTCCTTGAGGTTGCCCATTGAGCCCAATCTGTCAGAATCAGACCAGGCTCAGTTTTCTAAACCGGGCTTGAAGAATTTCATGGAGCAAAATCACATCCCAAATCGGTTTGCTGGGTCTTGGCAACCAATAACCCAACCATCAAATTTAGTTAAAGAAACATATATGTTTATCGTTCAATCAAATGTTCGCAAAAATGCATATATTCATTAAAATACTCAGTCAAATTTAAATACTTATTCCATGGCACAACAAATCGACAAAAAGTATTTAATGAAGTGAATTTGGTAATTTTAAATATGGTAATTTTTAATATAATAAAAAAATTTATATGAAATGACATAATTTAAAATTTTAATAAAAATAATAAATAAATTAACAAAAAATAAAAAAATGATTTAAGGTATGAATGAAATATAACAAAAATTTTGGTGTGATGCCAAAAAAGATACCAAATCCATAAATTGCTCAATTATAAAGCTTCTCAGCAAAAGGATAAGCGCCGCAAAAGGTCCCAGCCAAAAGCTTCACAGTGAAAAATAGTGATTATGTTGTTTTTTTTTTTTTTTAATGATCAGTCAAAGAGGATGCCAATTAACAGACATTTTTCAATTTAAAGGACGGCAAGAAATCAATTAGCCTGAACTTCGAATGAGTTGTGGCCAAAAAAAAAAGAACTTCAAATAATTATGTTTCCATCAATTACACAACAATCAATGTGAAAAAGGACGAGGGAAGCAACGAAAGAGAAAGATCAATCATGGTGGGGCACTTAAAGAAGACACCTTATTAACAGAAAAAACCATATCTGTTTCTAGAAGTATATAGGCTGACTAAATCATGCTATACGTGTCAACAATTATGAGAAGGTTTACGCAATTATTATTGTGCTGATTTCAACCTCCACAACTACAGAAAATAATTGTAATAAGTTGACAAATAAAGAAATCGAAATGGGTTTTCCATGAGCCAAGTGGCATGACAAGGATTGAACAGAAAATTCTTCAATCATTAATAAAAATCTGAGGTTGATGATTGTATAAACAATAGTTCACGACAGTGAGGTGTATTTCTATACTTTTGTTCACACTGGGCACACGAAATCACCACTTGTCTCTACATTTTCAGGATCTGCATCTGAATCTAAATCATCAAGATCCATGCTTCCTCCCATGAAAAGTCCCCCAACCTTGGGGACCTCAGGAGTTTTCATGGCCTCTTGTATTATAAACTGTACTTCTTCCAAGGTTTGGGAAGGGTTGTTTACATCATGGCTCTGCCAGCTTCCTCCTTCCATCAGTTCTATAGGCAAGTTGTTTAAGAACCAAGGGTCACTTTTAATTTCTGGTATAGTTATTCTCTGCACCAACAAGAGATCAAGATGAATAAAACGCCATACAAACAATTCGAACAAAGATAGATGATTGCCAGCAATTAGCTTTCTGTGCATCAGATCAAGCAAAGAAGCAAATTATACCTTTTCAGGATTTGCCACAAATATCCGAGATAAAAGATGTTTGCACTCCATGGAAACTCGAACATAATCAGGAATTGAGTAGTGGACGCTGAGTATTCTCTGCTATGACCAATAACAACTTAATAGAAACTCCACAGTAAGGGAAACCTCAAATAATTGCACTAATTTCAAATCATGTATACTTTTGTACAGAAAGTGGAGCTGATAGTTTATATAAGCACTCACCCCAATTGTCTTTCTAAAGTTTTTCGGATCATCAGGATCTTCAAAGGGATATGCCCCAACTAGCATGACATATAAGGTTACCCCACATGACCAAACATCTGCAATCTGTAGTTATGGAGGATTAATAATAGATAATGTGAGATTTAAGTTGGAGAAGCATAACTGTGGGATTTACCTTTCCATCATATTCTTTCTTGGATAGAACCTCAGGGGCAATGTAAGCTGGTGTTCCTACAGTAGATTTTGGTTGAGAATGAAACACAGATGACTACAAAAATTAGGGGGAAAATAGTTAGTAAAAAAATTGCAGTAAATTCATTGTTTTTGCAAACTTGTGGATTAGTTAATATTATTACCTTTGAGTATCCAAAATCGCATATTTTAACGCGCGGTGCTGTGCTGCCATCCAGGAGAGTATTTTCAAGCTTAAGATCTCTGTGACATATTTGCTACAAAACAGAATTTTCAATTTAATAGCGGTACAAGGTTATTTGAGAAAGAAACAATATTTCTTAGAGAAGTTTAGAACCAAGACTCTAGAAGCCAAAGTTTCATACCATGGAGTGACAGTAACTGACTCCTGCTATCAATTGCTGAAAGAAAAACCTAGCCTGTTGTAAATCAAAATGCAAAATGGATGTTATTATTCAAAATTTCCAATGGATGATTTGGAGATGAGAAACTGCGTATTCAATAGAATAGAATAAAGCACACTATTTCACATCAAAATTTTCTCCTGTTTACCTCATCCTCACTAAATCTACCAGCATTGCATATGCGCTCAAAGAGTTCTCCGCCTGCAGCATACTCCATGACTATGGCTAGATGAGTAGGTGTAAGAAGAACCTGCAAGGCCATTCCACAATGTGAACGATTTGCCCTTCTTCTTATTTTACATTATGGAAAGTTAAGCACAAAAGACTACAATTTGCAAAAGTTGTTCGTTAAAAAGGAACATGACGATCAAATCAATTCCATATCCATCCTCTTAGTGTACTGGTTCAAGGGACAATAATTTGCTTTACTACACTCAAAATGAAATTTGATTATCTTTTTGGCACTTGAATTAAACAATCAATGACATAATTCTAAACTCTACACCTGGTTATCAAGAAAATGAAGAAAAGAAAAATGATTAAACGAAATTCCATAGATATTATTGTCTCTTGACATTTTTTTTTCATTGGTTCTTCATAAAAGGGAAAAGGAGGCAGGTAAAACACCAGAGCCCATGCCCATCTTTATCTATCATAATGGAACATTTATTATTGACCATATTCAGCTAGACAGAAGCAAGACGAGCACAAGACAAAAAAGGAACATGGAATATAGGAGTACCCACCTCTTTGAATCTAACAATATTGGGATGCTTCAATGATCTATGATTCGTGATTTCCCTTTGCACATGTTCATCAATCTGCAACAAAACAAAAACAAAAGGAAAAACGCCTTTAATCAATTTTAATCAATACCCATGTGCTAAAATGATAACAGAGACACCACAGAGAATCCAATTATAAACAGGAAAAAGAAAAGAAGTTAGAAAGATTCAAGAGGTAAAAGGGTATGAACTATGAAGATGACCTTCTGCCCTCTCTCAATGAACTTAACAGCAAAGAGCTCTTTTGTCCATTTATCTCTGACCAGCTTGGCCACTCCAAAATTCCCAGACCCGATATCTTTCACAATCTCATAACGTTCCATAGATTCAAAATCTATGACAAGGAAAAAGTATCCCACTTCAATCCTTTATCTCCTCTCTCTTTCTGTGTCTCTGAAAACAACAGTATAAAACATAAAAAGTCCAAAACTTGAAGCTTTGTTTCGTGAGGTATATCAGGCCAAAGTTAGTTGTGGCTTAAAAGTGATAACCATCATCGTCATCATCACCATAAAAAGTCGTAAAATGTTAAAGCCTGGAACCCTACTGTGTTTGACTGCAGTTATAGTAACAGATAGATAGATAGACAGACAGAGGGTAAATGTGTAAGGAATGGTGGAGATTCGATTTAATTGGAACGGAAAAATTAAAGTGAATTTCCCCTGCCGTCTGGCGGTGTGGAAGGTACAAAAATTCTTCTCCCAAGAAAGAAAAAAGACCACTTGATCACGAGGGGCTACACGCCAAATGTTAGGTGATAAGATTCGCGAAACGTAAAGATAATTTGGTAATGCACTGATTATACTTTAGGCCACAAGATAACTGAATTCACTATTTGTACCTGTAAGAGTTCAATCATTTTGCTGCTCCGACAGTGTTGAATTCTAACCTTTCTAGGGGCAACTAAAGTCAGCTCTGAGTTTTACAGTTCTGATAACTTCATGATAGTTACGG
The DNA here is from genome assembly GCF_002303985.1 of Durio zibethinus. Next base: position 30,695,445 of record NW_019167937.1, on the reverse strand, counting down.
TAAAACCCTGGAAGCTGGTGTGCTGTGGACTGAAAGTTGCTTGCAGATTTTGTGCCAGTAATAGTGACGTGCAAGGTAATGCAGTGGTTTCAGCACAAATTTTAGGAGGCAAGTCAAATCAAGGGAGACCAGCACATGATGATATTTAGGTCTTTTGCTTTTTTAATTCATTCAAGGAATTGCTATTGTGCCAACAAATCATGGCGTCAGCTTTAATGGATCAATAATCAGCCAAGTTATATATTTTTTAGGTTAATCTTATAGGTATTTTGAAAATGTTGAAAGAAGTGAGTTCTAGTATGATTTTAAATGGCTTTTCTGATATGAAAGGAGAGAAGGAAATCCAATACAAAGTATATATATCTTCAGTATCACAAATACAATCTGTATTTATGCAAGGGTTTCTTTTTTTTTTTTTTTTTCCATTTCATATATGGTTGTACGTGGGATGGAGTTAAACGACTGTCAATATGAGATCAATCACGAGTCACGACCAAAGACTTGGAAATTTGGAATATGCAATTGGAATCCGCAAAGTCCAGCCAATGAAGCTAAAATTACCATTTACCGGCGCGTCCAAATCCCATTCAAATTCGAGGGATTAAAAACCATGCATGCTTGCTTGAATGCTTGCACCGTTCTACATGTTTCCCAAGAGTTTTATTTCATAATCATTCTACTTTTCCTTTCCTTTTGATGCACTGAGGATTTCATTGGCACTTGGACACTTGGAAAGAAGGTAACTACATTCACTTTCATGTACATTTTCTAACCATAGGTAGTACCAACCGCCAAGTCCCTAACTTCGTTACAATACTAAATAAAAACGCAGGATAGGAAAGAAAAAAAAAAGCCTTCATTCATTTTCGTAGGGAATTCTTATAGCTCCAGTTAGCAAAGATCTTCTGCAACATCAATCGGAGGACCAGGTAGGGTGCCCCTTTAACAACTAAGTCATATGGTTGTTTTAGTTCTCTTTCCTCAAGCAGAACATAACCTGGGTCAAGAAAATAATAAATAAAGGAAGAAATAATGGAAAATTTTAATCCAAAAGAGAAATGTTGTAATTGAATTGATGATTACCAGGAAGAGAAGGGATGGGGAAATCTAAGAAGTAAGTGGAAGGCCTGCCAAAGTCATCCGAGTATGGCGGAGATAACACATCCAAGATAGCACAAGGTGTCAAGGCAGTGAAGGAGTGGATGTTTCCACCGCTCCTTGGGAACAAGACGGATGGTTCACAAGGTGCATTGAAGATGCCATCTATCACAGTGCCTGCTACTCCATCTGCACCTCTCACCAGTAATAGACTGTTTAGTGATCTATAATATAAGATCAATATATCTTTTAAACTGATTTCAATCAATTAATTTCTCAGTTAAAAGGAAATAAATTATACAAATAGGATGAGAATATGACCCAGAGAGATTCAGGTATAGACATGTTATAAACAGTTTATGAAATATACTGATATATATAGTTTTGATATCGTTTTCTTGTCAACATTCCTTCATAGTATTATGAGATATGACCTATGAGACATTTAACTTCAACCCGAACAGAACCATGTTAATACTTCTTCATAATTATAACCTAAAATCCCTACTTGTTCTGTGGCTAGAGTTCTCCCTCCCTCACCCAATCGTAGCGCTTTGATGGAAACTGAACCATAAAGAAGTTTGCTTAGAACCGTTTCATCCAGGGGATCATGAAGAGCGAAATGTCCTGCCTGCCGGGAAGCAAAAAATTCCTATCTGCACAATTAACAGACTAACTGATCATATAGTCATGACTCACAGATCTTCATATGATGATAACAAATCATGGCAGATATCAATCTATAATTGCATAAATATAGCATGAATAAGTAAGTTAATGACTTGTACTCACCGAGAAATTGTCACACTCATAAACATGAATGTAAGTTATTTCAGAAACTCCTTGCCCAGGAATCAATCCATTGGTGATCTTCGAGCTTGAACTTGGAGATCCATCCAAGCTAAATTCATCTATACCAACATCAACAGCTTCAAATATATCTGCATTTCAGGAATGTACCCTTGAGTCCTCTACCAAAGTAAACAAGGAAGTAAAGACAATAACTCTACAAATAATAAAAGAACATAAGATCTGACAAATCAAGAAAGTCCAGTACTTAAGATGTTTTTCAGCCATTGAATTTGTTGGAAAGTTGGAAGCCCCTTTTGCGAAAATACATAATTACAGGCATCATATAGCATTTGTATTTTGCTTTTCTCCAATTTGCAATCCATGACGAAATTTGTCACCCTTCATAGTTATCATGACTATAAATTAAGAGACGATACTAGACAAATTAATAAGGTTAGCTAAACCTGGGGGCTTGTTTTGACCTTTTAAACTATACAATGGGCTCTCCTTTATTCTCGTTGGAACTTTTCAAGAAGCAAACAGGTTGTACACACGACATTTTGCCCTATGGTTATAAAATAATAATAATAAAAAAAGGTGCTGGGATTAACATGGAGAAATGAAAGGTGGGATACTAACATCACTTCCCCACTTTAAACGAAATTAAAGATTTGACCATTGGTATAAAGTCATTACTTTGTGGCATAAGCAAAATCATTACAAAAAATTCTAGGAATGGAGAAAAAAAGAAAGTAAAGCCATGACATTTGGCCCCCATAAGATTCCATTTTCAGCTGCTTTTGCATGGCAAGATCATGATTGGCTGGCTGGTATTAGTCAAACCATCTTCCAGTCCAAACCCAAGAACTTAAAATTGCTAGGGGTTGGAGGATTTGGGTTGGGTTGTAGACCTATTCCAAGATGTTACACCAGTGGTTTTGTACATACTCAAAACAGATTCTGATCTAAGAGATAGCTCAACTGTTACATATACCACGGGTTTCGTTTGAAACCATAACCTTTATTTCCTGATTACTACTAGTCTTTTCTATCCCGTTCCACAATCCCGCTAGGCTGATTAGTAAGTGCTTGAAAGTAAAAAACAACACCCTAGTTTTTGGACCAAACCTTCAAAAAGGAGTTTTGGGCCATATTTTTTAAGTCCTGCATGCACGGCTTTAGAGGCTACACCCAGCCCCTGTGCCCAAAACTGCAGACCATAAAAGATATATGCGCACGTTAATTTGTCCACCACTCCACTCAATGGCTGAAAAACGATCATTGTAAAATTCAGTATAAAGTTAAAGGTCCAGGTTATTAAGCATAAATACTGGAAAACTTTGGGCGGTTAATTCGGGGTGAATAAGCTAATTATCGTCACAAATTCAGGCCAAAATAGTTGGGTAGAAACAAGTCCAATTGCCACCAATGAGAACCAATGTGAAAGAACTGCTACTATTTTTACACCAAGTATTTGTGTTCGTCTGTTTTTTTCAATGCCTAGCTTGCCAGAATTTAATCATATATTGGAAATAAAATTTTTAATATTTATTTATATATCAAAAATTAATATCAATTTTGATGTGACCTTTGGTAAAAAATATTCTGAAAATTGGAAATACGGAATTAACAAATCGATAACCACCACTTGAAGTTGCCAGGCCAGGCTGTATATTCGGTCTGAAACAGCTATATTTTAACGCTACACGATTTAACATTTCCGGTTTATATATATCCAAGTGGAATATGAACATGTTGGGACAAAATTTACTTCACAAGAAAAGAAAATCGTGATCTCAACTTGCCAAGTTGAACTCTCACATCTGCATATTTGTTGGGTTCATTTCATTGTATTTAAAAAATTTTCTGTTTCACTTTTTTTTTTTTTCTTTTGGGAAGGGATCTAAATGATGAATCTACCCCTTTTTATAATAGTTAACCTCTACGATTATTATTATTATTATTTTTAATAATAGTAGTTAAACTACGATAAGTGAAAAAAAGTATTCAATAATTCCTATGTTGTCACTTGGCAATGCTAGGCTCTATATTGTTTTGCTTGGCTCCAAGACTTTTTATTGTGGTCACAACTCACATGTCTTCAACAAATTTTCTTTTCTTCTTTTGCATACTAAAATTTTCTCATTATTAAAAAAAAAAAATTCTCCTATATTCCCAAAATATATGATGTAAATGTCAGTATACTTAATATTAGACAAAAATTTATTTACTAAAATAAAAAATTAATATTTTATCAACAACTCATACGAATATTTGCAAAAGAATTATTATTAATATGTTGGCATGACAGAACAAACTAAGGTTGAAACCATGCTTTATTAAAATCAACCTATTTATGTGTGAATTTGGCTTTAGATTTAAATCTTATTGTGTGTAAATTTAATTCAATTTTATTTTAGTTTGTTAATTAATTTTTTTGACTAATTATTCAATAATTTTTTATATATGTATATGATATTTAATTATGATAGTAACTTTTTTATATTATAATTTTATAAAAAATTAATTGCATTTGGGAAAGCTTTGTGGGCTTTTTTTTGTATTTAACTAATCCGGCAGAAAGGACTTAGGACCAAAGGTGTTAGCCCAGCAAACAGTGAAATACCCAAAAGCCCACCCCTTTTTTTTAAAAAAATTCAAAATCATCTCCAACCGACCACCACCACCCAAAAAAAGGGGGTGAGTGGGAGTAGCTTCTTGATTTGCCCAAAAACTCAGAAGCCCGTGTTTGCCAGCTTGCCTGTTTTTAATCCCCTCTCCTCTCCATTTGCCTCCTAAATCCAACGGTCATAATTAATCCCCCACTTTTTCTCTCCCTCCCTTCCTCAACGCATTTTTCTCACCCTCCCTTCTTCAACGCAATCATCGCCCCCCCACTTCTCCCACCCTCTCGAAACCCCCCCAAGGCTCAGATCTAAAATTTTCAAAATCTACCTTCTTCTCTTCCCCTTTCACTTCTCTCTGAACTGATTCGAAAATCGACAATGGCCACGACTCCTTCACCCCGGGAGGAAAATGTCTACATGGCAAAACTCGCGGAGCAAGCCGAACGCTACGAGGAGATGGTTGAGTTCATGGAGAAAGTCTCCGCTTCCGCTGACAACGAGGAACTCAGCGTCGAGGAACGAAACCTCCTTTCTGTTGCTTACAAAAACGTAATCGGCGCACGCCGTGCTTCCTGGCGCATCATTTCCTCCATTGAGCAGAAAGAGGAGAGCCGTGGTAACGAGGATCATGTTGCTATGATCCGTGATTATCGGGCCAAGATCGAGTCCGAGCTCTCCTCGATCTGTGACGGGATCTTGAAGCTCCTTGACTCCAGGCTTATCCCTTCGGCTTCCGCTGGAGATTCCAAGGTCTTTTATCTTAAGATGAAGGGCGATTATCACAGGTATTTGGCTGAGTTCAAGACTGGAGCCGAACGCAAGGAAGCTGCTGAGAGTACTCTAACTGCCTACAAATCTGCTCAGGTTCTTCAAAATTTCTCTCATTTTCTTAGAGATCTGCTTGAAGTATTTGTGCTAACGTCTTTTTTTTTTTTTGTTTTTTTAGGACATTGCCAACGCCGAGTTGGCTCCAACTCACCCGATCCGACTCGGGCTGGCACTCAATTTCTCTGTTTTCTACTATGAGATTCTCAATTCTCCTGATCGCGCATGCAATCTCGCAAAACAGGTCGGTTACAAATTCCTTTTTTTTAATAAAAATAATTTGTTCATAAATCTAGAGCCGCAGACGTGTTCGTTTTTTATTGGGACAGGCATTTGACGAAGCAATAGCTGAGTTGGATACTCTAGCGAGGAATCATACAAAGACAGCACCCTCATCATGCAGCTCCTCCGTGACAATCTCACTCTCTGGACCTCCGACATGCAGGTAAACAAATTTTCACCTTTCAAATATAATCCCTTCTTTTTCCTCCCCCTAAAAATTTAATACTCATTTAACTGTATATCTAATTTTAATTAATTAGGATGACGGAGCTGATGAGATTAAAGAAGCACCGAAGCATGAGGAAGACCAGCAACAGCAACAGCCAAAGCAGTAGTGAGATTCTGCTTTGCTGTGCTCTCTTTCTTTCTATTATAACTTGCCAATTTAGGGTTTCAAATCAAATGAAACTTCTTCTACCTTCTATGTGTTTTTGATAGGAGAAGATTTTTCTTCTATCACATATTTTAGGCAATTCTTGTCTTTTGTTTTCTCTTAATGCTTTTGAATGCTCTCTATTATGTGCTCTTGAGCATAATCATAGAGTAAATCTTACTAATACTGTTTTCCTATTTTTTTTTCTGGAATGGAAATTAATGATTTGGAAGTCGAAACTTGGATGCTAGATCACCTCTTTAAGTTGTGGGGTCAATTACTGAAAATAAGTCGTCTACTTTTGTTAAACATTCGATGCTTATTATAGTGTTACTAATTCAATCACTCAGATGCTACTTTCATGAAAGCTCTTTGCCACTTCCTCTTTCTTTTGTGACACGGTCAAAGCGAAAGAGCATGCTTTGGAGTATATTTCATAATGCTAAGCCACATGGAAATATCCACCAATGATGGGTTGACATATGGCATCAACATGGAAATCTTAGAAATTATTTAATTTTTTTATTTCACATGTGGCATATTTTATTGGTTAGGTGTTGGGTGTGGTAGGTTTAATTAATGGTGTTAAGGTTTGTACTAACATAGCATATGTTTTGAAAGTTGAGATTACAATTTGCAATTTTTTTTTTTAAATATCATCTTATACATTTTATCAAAATTCAAGATATAATTCAAAGTTAAATGTTTAATTTAAGATTTAATATTTTTATATTTTTTCAATTAAAAATAACATTTTGGCAAAAATATTAAAAGATTTTTTAAATTTTATCATTTTATTTAGATAAAATTTTATATTTTTATTATAACTAAATAAATTTTCATTTGATTCGTAACTAAATATGTTTTTATTTCAAATAAAATATTAATGTATGTTAAAGTTTATTTACGTGTAAATTAAAGTATATAAACAATTAAAGTTTAAAATTTTATTTGGAAGTACAGTAAAGATCAAGAATTTATTTAAATGTAATAAAAGTATATAAATTTACTTAAATAAAATGGTTAAATTAAAAAAAAAAATGATTATTTTAGTTTAATATCTTTAATCTGATTCAAATTAAAAAAAGCCTTGGAAGTGTACCACACGCAGAATAAAATAGCGTGAAACAAATTGTCCCCAAAAATAAGGTAAATTTGTTTTTATAACATAAAAATAAATGAAGCTTTGTAAAAACACCAATTAAAAACAATTTACTCATTAAAAAATTTTCTACGTCTCTCTTCTCTCTAACTTGAAACCCCATTTTTCGAAGAGTGGCAGTGATAAATTTTGCCTGTATAAATTCCTTCCTTTCTTCCTCACTCACTTCCATCGCCTGTTCTGTCGTTCGTTGCCATATCTGACCCTTTCCTTTCTTCCTATCCTCTTTTTTGGTTAAGTTCAAGTCTTTAAACCTCCTAAACAACCCAAAGCCGAGATTCTCTCCTCTATTGTTTTTAATTTTTTTTGCTATTTGTTTTTTAGTTTTATATTGTGTTTCATGGATTGTGGTTCTTTTGAGGTTGCTGGCTGCTGTTATTTTTTTGTTTCGTGATTTGGGTGGTGGCTTTTATTGGGTATAATAATAGCTTGGCATTTGATGGTGAGGAAACATGCTTGGGATTTGTTAGGGGTGATTTTTGGGGTGGTTTATGGTGTCGACAAATGTGACTTAGGTGGTGGAAGTGGCTCGGTTATCTTTGTGGTTAGAGGGCTGGGTGTTCGGATCTATGGTTGGCAGAGGGTCAGGACTTAGATTTGCTGTAGGATATTCTGGGTTTCAAGGTGGTTTTATGTGAAAATCGGAGGAGGACAAGTTAGAGAGACTGGCTGAATAAAAAAGAATATTAAATTTTCATTACAATCTTTTATTTTTCACTATCAAAAATTTTTTATACGAATGCCAGCTGGACCCAATTAAAAGAGTTAGTTTTTCAGCTGTTACATCGTTTCTTGGCAGTTGGTCTGCTAACAGAGTTAACGACACGGTGTAATTTATCACCACGAACAAATCATGCTTTGAGCACATTCAAAACAGTTTTTTCTTAATTGAATTAAATTAAAATTAATTAGAGCTTAAATTGAGTATTAATTAATTTAAATACAAAATGGGTACACTTAATTTTTCACAAATATGGAATCTTAATTTGACAATTATTTTAATTGAAACATATCCTCATAAAGGGTTCAGCTAAGTTATTTTGAGTTGGATTGAGAATTTTAGATTTAAAGAGATACTAAAAAGGGGGTCAAATGCTTGAGAAATTGCTAAATTGCTAATATAATCAGACTAGGTATTTAAACTGTCCAATCACTATTACAAATTCGTGCAAGTATCAGCATGGATTATGTTGCAACTTGTCTTTGTGCGTTGGACAAGTCAACTTTTTGTGTTACCTAACTCTTTAACTATCTTTAACTATTGGATCAGGATGAGTACAAATCGCAAGTTGATTGCTAGTTTCATCCATGTCTGTGAAATGTTATATGATCACATATATCACATGGAATTTAATGAACCACAAAATCACACGACAGCGACAGTACTATCAAGTATTTAACTTTTGGTTCATTGGATCAGCAAACATAAATTAAAAATTCGGTCGGCGATCGGGGTAGGGAAGAGGGTGGTCCACCGGGAAGTTGATGGAAGCTGCAAGGTTGGGCTTGGCTTTTCAAAGCCTAATTTCAGCCCATCCATGCTTCAGATTTGGGATTTATGGTTCTTACCATTGGTATTTTTTCGGCTCAATTAGGTTGCAATTTAGCCCCAATTTGTACCAATTCAGGGCCCTACCCCAAGCTGGGTCATTATTTAACCATAGAAATTTTTATGTGATTTTTAATTTTAAAATGTATTTTAAAATATTATATTTAATATCTTTAAAAAGTTCGAATCTTTGACTCTTGGAACCAGGTCGGGCCTAAAACAAAATTTTGAAAGGCAAGTCTAGTCCGGCCTCAGTCCAAGCCAGGGACACCTTTTGTTCAAAACCAGCTCATAAATTGAAACAATTCAATAACCACTGAATTTCTTTGTATATTTTTTTTGGCAGAGGATATTACTTTATATAATAACTTTAGTTTTTAAAGAGACACTAGTTAGCAAAATTTTTTTCTTTATATACTAAAGTGGTAAAGCAAAATATAATGACTTCTGTATCCTTATTAAACTTTAATGCTATATTTTTTTTTAATTTTGAGTTTTTTTAATTGAAAATAATAAGTGGCACCGGTTAATATAAATTGGCTATTATTTAATGATATAAAACTAAAATATATAGAATAAAGTTAAAAAGAATAACGTATAAATTAAAAGTATAAAAAAATGGAATCAATTATTAGATAAATTATATATTTTTATAACTTATAAATCTCTCTTGACAAAATATATATTCTTATGAGAAAATATTGCATATTGTTGAAAATGCATTTTGCTAGTATATAATTAAAGATTTAATTGACATATAAAATTTAACTCAATTAATTTATATAATTATTTATAAGATTTGAAATTTAAATTTTAATATTAGCAAATCCATTTTGCCGATTTTTATGTACCCAAAAAATCGAAAGATTTAATTCTTTTCTCTTGTTGTATTTTGACCAACACATAAATATATAAGTTGAAATGATAAGCTTTATTAATTTTTTTCACCAACTAAGAAAATAGTACGCTATTCTAAATTTTCTCCGAATAAAAGATAAAAAATTTATAAGTCCTCTAATTGGATCATTGCACCATAATTATATATTATTATCCAAACGGCCTAGGCTTTGTTTTCTTAAACCTTGATGTAATAGGAATAGTAGTAATACTCCAACTAGGAGTGGAAATATTCCCTGTATAAATAACACATGCCTGAGGCAGTGCTTCAACAATCTCTATAGTCAAATACCCATAATATCCTTCCGAGATTCCTGTTTCTCTCTTTCCTATGGCTTCCTCGCACCCTTCTCAAGTTGTTGTCTTCAGCTTCCTCTTTCTTGTTCTTCTTTCTTCTTCGTGCCATGCTGCAGGTACTCTTAAGGCTTAAGCTTTGATGCCATGTTTCAGCTCGGGGAATTCCATATCCGATACAGGCAATTTGATCCGAGAGGACCCTTTATCTCCTTTTGCAAGGCTTCCCTACGGTCAAACCTTCTTCAAGAATGCAACAGGGAGATGCTTCAATGGCTTACTAATGATTGATTATTTAGGTAACGTAACAAATTTGTTTTTCATAATTATGTCTCGTTTTGTTTTTTGACTGACCAGTGGCTCTCGATCATTCGATTGTATAAATATTGAAAATAATGACATGCATGGTGATCAGCAACTCGTATTACTTTTTAATGCAGAGATAACATGTTTCTTTCATAAACTTTTGGAAAAAGAAAGGTAGAGAATCAAAACAATGTGGCCAATCCACCAAAAAGTTCATGACATTAGTCTGGAATTTGTTGTTTATAACCTATTGACTGATTGGTGTTGTAATTGTACTTTTGACAGCTCAATCTGCTGGAATCCCATTCCTCAACCCCTACTTGAACAGTGAACCATTGTCTCGTGGTCATGGGGTGAATTTCCCGGTTGCAGGCTCTACTGCCTTTCCCGTGGAAATTTTAGCTGAGAATAGAGTTCTAGCCCCAGTTACCAAAAGTTCTCCTTAGCAGGCAACTTGATTAGATGTTTACCTATTTCAATGGAATATGTCGCAATGATGAAGGTTAGCATTATCACCTCTTTCGAATAGTTTTGCCAACAATTTTCTTAATCTCATGATATGTTTGTTGTTTGAAAAGAGTGGATCACTCAATTATAAAAACTAACAATACTTAATTCATGTTATGCTCGATAGATTGCTTCAAGAAACTTAAAAACGCTCTTTTCATGATTGGGGAGATTGGAGGAAATGACTACAATTATGCATTGTTTCAAGGCAAAACCCCTGAAGACGTTAGATCCATGATGCCTAAGGTTATCCAAGCCATAAAAGATGCTGCAACAGTAAGTATTTTTTCAAAAACATTAAAATTATGATTATTTTGTTTTCTTCTTTTTGAACTTGTTAATATAGTTATTTTAGTCCTTACTTTCTCGTTCGTGTGTTCTTAATCACAAAGGGTCATTGGTTATGAAGCTATTTTTGTTGGATCCGAAGCAATAAACATAATACACAGAAGTAATATATCACAATAAACCCATAACAATGATAACAATAGACAACAATCAATAATAAAAAATACATAAAAATAATGCACACTAAGATTTACATGGAAAACCCTCCAATGTAGAGAGAAAAATCACAGACCCACCAGAAAAAACTTCACTATTAATAATAGATATACAAAATTTTTCTCTAGTTAAATTAGAGCTAATTAACAACTAGAGAGAGACAATTAGAAAATCTCAACAAAATAAGTAAATCAACAAATACACATTGGATTTGTTCTAGAGAGTTTAAACCCGATTTTTCACTATTCAGAATGTAAAACTCTCAATTGTAAACTTGCTAACAAAATTTCAACTCAATCGAATCACGGATCGACTTCTGTTTAACCAACACTCCCTTATCTTTTTTTCTCTATTTTTTTGGCTTTTCTTTTCTTTTTAGTTTGCAACACCACCTTAAAATAGCTCCACCTCTTTTTATTAAGTAGCTAAGGTTTGTGTAAAAAGAAAGACTAAGGCACATGACCTTTAATTGGTTCAAAATCGATTACATGGGGCTAGACTCCATTTTCTTAACAATTTTCCCTCTAACTCCATTAGGAGGAGAGTCATCATCATAGCAGTTTTATTTGGAACTTACCTTGGCCAAGGAACTCATTCAGACCAAGTTATTGCAGAGCTTAAACTTCTTCCTAAAAAGTATCTTAGTCAACATGTCTACTACATTCTCAACAGTATGAACTTTTCAACAGCATATGTTGTTCCTTAATCACTGAACATAACCAGTGATATCTAATATCAATGTGCTTCGTTCTAGCATAATACATAGTATTCTTACTCAAATCTAAAGCACTTTGGCTATCACAGAACACCATATACTATTTATGATTAAATCTTTATTCAAGAAAAAAATATTTCATCCAAAGCATTTCTTTACCTGCTTCAGTTGCTGCAATATACTAAGCTTCTGTAGTTGATAAAATAACATACTTCTACAACTTAGACTACCAAGACATAGCTATTTTTATAAAAGTGAACAAATACATTGAAATAGATTTTTTATCATCAAGATCACTTGTCATGTCAACATCAGTAAATCATTCTAAAATTGATTGTGAAACTCTATAACTCAAGTACATTTTTGAGATGTCTTTCAAACATCTGAAAATCCATTTCGCTACTTTCCAGTGAATCTTTTTCGGATTAGAAAGAAATCTGCTCACTGCACCAACTATATGAGCAATATCAAACTGTGTACAAACCATAAAATACATTAAAAAATTGACTGTAAAAAAATAAAGAATACTAGACATAGCTAGTTGCTCTTCCTTAGATATCGGATAAAATTTTTTACTCAGATGAAAATAGTTGACAAGTGGACTGCTAACTGACTTAGCATGTTACATGTTGAATATATACTAAGTACCTATTCAACATACTTTTTCTGTGACAACCACAACTTTTCATATCTCCCTATGTCGGATAATGTTCATACGGAGAATCTGCTTTGCTAGACCTAAATCTTTCATATCAAAAAATTTAGACAATTATTCTTTCAACCTACGAACCATACAAGCATTTTGTTCTATAATCAACATATCATCAATATATAATAAGAGAATAATAAAGTTACCATCAAGAAATTTTTTGAAATACACACAAAGATCCGCTGCCATTCTTTTATAGCTGCGGTTTACCATAAAAGAATCAAACTTTTTGTACCATTGTTACAGGGCTTGTTTCAAACACAACAAGCTTTTTTTCAGTTTACAAACTAAGTGCTCTTTTTCTTTCACTTCATAATCCTCAAGCTTGTTCATATAAATGTTATACTACAAGTCACCATGCAAGA